>JZKD02S2045593.1:597525-615056 GCA_000966675.3 Picea glauca | reverse complement strand
TCAGTTATTTCATACCTGTAACAGTCGAGGCTCTGTCTCTTATACATTTTAGACATTTTGTACAAGCTTCTCAACGGATAGAAGGGAACATTTAATTGAAAACCTATGAAATGCATAAGCAGTCACATATGATAGATAAAAAATAAACCATAACGACCCTCACAAGTCACAAATTGTTTGAGAATCAGCAAGAGACCATGCCACCTAGAGTTAACCAAAGAAATAGGGATACCTTTTTCGTAGCAATTGATTTTCCTAGAGTTCATGAAGAGGCTCCATGGAACTTCTTCAATATTTGAGTTTTTGAACCATTTCTCACTAGTGGATGGAAGCCCTATGGATTCACTCACAAACTCCTCAGTTACCTCTAACTAGATATCTCCAATTTTCTCCCTACACCCATCAAAAGTCTGTGCAAATTCCTTAGCCACATGAAGGTTATAACCTTCAAACCTTTTGATGAAGGCAGCCCAGCCCTGACCTTTTAAATATTTGATTGCATCATCATGATAGAGCAGTGCTTGGTATCCATTAGGATCCAATCGAACAATAGGACCCATTACAAATATGATTGGATTGTGACAAGGGTGAATCAAAACAGTTATGGGTTTGGATGGTAGGAGCAAAAGAAACAAATCTGAATGGATAAAATGGAAATAAACAAAATGAAGCCTCTATGAAATCATAGTATGAACATCGAGAGTTCGGTCTTGATGCTTGACCATTCCTGTTAATGAAAACCTTGCGTACAAAGCATGAAAACCTATAACCCATAATGAAAGGCTTAATAATTCACTGTGCCAGGAAGATGGATTAAGTACAGGGTACAAAATTTGTGCATTAATTTCCATGACTAGCACGACCATAGATATTGCAACGGGTTCAACTACATCAAAATGAAATTCTCATAATTCAAATGTAAAACCATATAAGCATATAAAAATTATATCAATACCCAAAACATTCCAAAGATAATTCATTCAAGTGTTGGATTTAAATTGGACATAGGAAGGGTAACCTTTAAAAGAATACCTTGTATAGGAAAAATAATATGAATCTAAGTTTTCATTTTTGATTAATGCTTTCAGTCATGAATCAAACATGAAAACAAAATGAAAATGCAAACTTTAAAGAATTAATGAACATCTTTTATAATCCAGTAATCATTTCAAAATGATAATATTTACAAGATGAGGTGAAGGAAGCTACATAAAGTGTAGTTTGTTGTTCAAATAATGAAATCATGTAGGGATGCCAACATGGGACCATCATATTTATGTGATCAAGGACTACCCTTATGCAGGGATCAGTTTCCTTAGGGATCCTAATATGCCTATGCCCTCGGGCAAGGAGCGCAAAGAGATAGGTAAACGCATTTTGAAGTTATTTTTTTATTTTTATTTTTTTTAAATGTTATCCTTTTTATGGTAATGTCAAAGTACTAACTCAATGATCTGTCATATGTAGACGTGGGACCAGTGCGATCGACCGAATTCACCCAGACTAGGCATCATCCTCGAGTAGATGTCAGACCAGTAGCAGCAGGAGGACCCGTAGTCATAGGAGGACTACCAACCGAAGAGGTTGAGAGAGTACTACGACAATTAGAGAGGAACCTGACATCTCTCATTCATGTAGTGTCGATGGCATAGATAGAGGACCTTCCCCCGACCATGCAACCACATGTTGTAGGGGTACCAAGGACTTGGGTTCAACTATTACGACATCTTCTGAACAATGTAGTTCATTATAATAGGGCTAATAAGCCTAGGCCATAGTTAGTACTACAACACATATGTTCCAAAATAACCTTTTGTACTCTATTATGTAGTGAGGGCTTGAGCCCAACGATTTATAACGACTCTTGTTATAGGATAAATCGGTAAATGCAGACATGAACTAATCTCCCTAGATCCACCTAGATATAAAACAAAACAAGACAGGACATGACGCTTTCCCTATGTTACAATCATTTAATTTACTACCAAAGAAGGAATGGATGAAATACCTTTATATATCGCTTCCTTATATCTTTGTGGTCCCTGCTTCACTCCGGTGCTCTTGTGAGATCAAATCTGCAATAACACAAACCAACCAAAGTGAAAGAAACAATAGTAGATTCAATGAAAACCTAAACATGTGATCAAGGAGTCATGTAACAAAATGCTAATGATTTTATGAGAAAGAAACATGTCATTGTATTATATTAAGTAAACGTGGAAGAAATATACAACCAGATGCCTTGATGTTGTCAGGTTCCTTCCAACAGTTCCTTACTTCCCACACACTTCTTGTTGCAAGGATTCTGAGACCATAGATATGATAGCTACTCACAATCTATCTTGACAAAGAAAATATCAAATCCAATATACAATCTCCAAAAACTCCAAGCTAAAAAACTCAATAACAAGCCCATCTCAAAAGCTAATTTTCTCCATGAGAGCTCCTCTCCTTTTATAAGTTGAAGAGGATAAGGTGAGGATTTTAGGATGATCCCACTAAATCATGAAAGCGAGTAAGATCCAAACCATTCGGAGGCCACCTCACCATAGAAGCTTCTCCTTCTAGAAGCATCGAGAAGACACTCGTTTTTCCCACGTATAAGAATTTCCGCATCCTGGTTATAATGCATCCTGTGGAAACCAATAATTTCCTCACCCTGGGTATAGTGCAGCCTGCAAAAACTAGGAATTTCCTCACCCTGGCTATAGTGTAGCTTGTGGAAACCAATAATTTCCTCACCCTGGCTATAGTGTAGCCTGCAGAAACTAGGAATTTTCTTACCTTGTGTATATAGCAGCCTGCAGAAATCCTCCTTAATAGGGATTTTATAAAGGGAAATACAACTTCTTCTCTCAAGGAAGGTTCTTCTCCCTTCTTTCTTCAAGAATCTAGGACACTGACCCCTCTTAAGGCAACATATAGGTTTACATCATTAACGATCATAGGAATGACAAAAATAATGTGTAACAGAGAGCCCCCCAAAGTATGAAGTTAGAACATAGTGATAGATGATATACTTTGTCGAGTGTGTGTAGGGAACAAGGAACACGTCGGTTGGAAACCTACCAACAAACAAGGAAATACAGTACAATAATATATCATCACTGAGGTAGGCATTTCCATACTCAGAATACAAATGACTCAAAGGATAAATTCCGACATGCGAATATCCATGTCAAGTAATATAGGTAATGGCCACCAAACATACACTTTGGATCCATGCCATTATGACTCAAATCTAAACATAGCCACCAAAAATACACTATGGATCTATGCATTAAAGACTCAAATTTGAACATAGCCACGAGACATACAATGTGGATCTATGAAATAGTACAAATTAAATATACTCCAATGCAACCTGAAACTGTGAGAAAAGATCCAGGGTCTTCATCTCCACCACTCTATAGTACGGATTTAACCATGCAAATACATGTGCTGAAGTCAAACATGGTAGAAACCACTTGATTACCAGTCATTAGTGAATACCGTTAACAAGTTTGAGAGAAATCGCCATTAATGTCAATGACTCCCAAAGTACTCTAGTACAATCCAACGAATGTGAATCAATGAGTTGAGGTCGAACACTCGGCAGAATCTCCCGATCAGGGGTCAATAATGAAACCCACTGTCAAGAGCGAGGAAACATGCCATTGAGGCATGCAAGTTCCAAGGTACCAATTACTTTCTGATTCTAATTCCTGGATAATGAGTTGAAGTCGACAGGAAAAGACTCATCATAGGAGGGCCTTAATGTAACCCCCATCAATGACATGAAACGGGTAACAAGATTTGATGTAGATCAGAGTAACAAGTGATTCAAGATTGACTCGGGGATGGATGATGCAATAGAAGGTTTAAGGACTGCAAAAATGGATGATGCAATAGAAGGATTTCTGGATTGAACTTATTTTTTGAACATATTGATGACATTACAATTGTCTTGGAAAACCTGACTCAACAACAGGGATCACAGACCAATTTGTAATCTTATAAAGGAGTATGATCAAGATACAAGCGCATTTTCCAACCCATACACAATACGAGTGAAAGGGTGTCATGTTCAAAAGAGACTCTTCCATAGAATACAAGTTTAGACACATTTATTTCCCAAATTCCCCCCTACCATTTCTGGCGAGTACCTCTTTATTTTTACGCAAGATTGAGAAGGATAACATATTATTGTAATGTAAGCTCATCCTTCGGACGAGTCCCTCAGAGTATGTTTAAAAAAACCTAGGAAGGAGTGGTTCAATCCCATATGGGTCTTTCGATGCTTGTTTAATGAGTCCAAAGATAGAAAACTTGGGGGATTTTCATGTTTAGAGAGTCTGAAAAACACTTAAAGAGAACTCTCTCATTTCCTTTTCGTAAAGTAGTCTGATGAGACCGAAAAAGAGATAAATTATCGCTCAACAAACTTATTTTCTAATACTTTAATGAGCGTGAAAAGAACAAGATCGCTCGACAATCTTTTCATGTTTAGAGAGTTTGAAAAGAGATTAAAGGGAACTCCAGGGGGATCCCTTTTTGTATAACCTTTACGAGCCCGAAAAAGTGATAAAATTTTATTCAGTTACATTCTCATCGATTTATGAGCACGAGAAAGAAAAAAGACTAATCTCGGTAACTTATTCTCATGTATTTACAAGCATGAGAAAGAATAAAAACTAAGCTCGTGATTGTTTTCATTTTTACGCAAGATTTAAAACAAAAAAAAACAATGCTTGGGATAGATTTTATTTTTACACAAGCTTAAAAACTAACCAAAACTATGCTTGGACCTGATTTCATTTTTTTACACAAGCTTGAACCAGAGGAAACTATGCTTGAGGTAGGTGGTTTCATTTTTACACAAGATTGAACCAAAAAAACTATGCTTGCAACTTCCCAACGAATAATCCAAGGATGGTTGGTACTTATCCCCCAACTTAAGAAGCCAATGGTTTAAATTCAGCATGAAGTTCAGAGGATGAAAGAATATGCCCCCCAAGCTTCGTCTCATCCAACATCACAGGTGGATGAAATGAAGCTTCAAATACTAGAATTGACTCAAACGAAGAGGGGGAAGTTGTTTCATTTTTTAACGAGCTTGACACAGGAGAAAAACTATGATCACGAATCCAGGTTCAATCCATATACCTCTGTTTCTTTTTTTAATGAGCTGGACACAAAAACAATAACTATGCTCATAATCTCTATTTCATTTTTTAATGAGGTTACTAGAGAGATGCAAAAACTATCCTCACAACTGCTTTCATTTTTTAATGAGCTTGAAATCATAAAACCATGCTCAAGGACTCTCTTCTTGATCATGGATTCCAAGAGGACAATGCTCTAGAAGGACACCATGTCAAGGGACAAAACTTAGTCATGGCCTCCAAGAGATCTTCATTTGAAGGAAGAAACACACTCTAGAAGGAACACATGTCGAGGGTTGTGATAGGGGTAAGGAGGTCAAGATCCAATAGCCCTACCGAAGAGATCACCATGCCAACTACCGGATCCAAGTCATAAGAGATTGAGCATACAGTGAGAGGCTCATCTGCATTGGCAATTGAAGGCATGGGAGACAATGCCACATAATTGACCTATGGCAGGGGTGATATCGACTACATATATGAACCGTTTAGGGAAGTCATTGAGTTGATGGTCAAGTAAGGGCCAACAAACGAAAGTTGATCAATAGTCACCATTCTTCCATCATGTGGGAAATATATCACATGAAAAAGAGTGGACACAATAGCTTTCATGGCATAGACATAATCTCTCCCAAGGAGTAAATCAAAATCGAAGGGTCTTGGACTACCATGACATCAACAAAGACACTTTTCCCTCCCAAAATTACAGGAAACTGAGGAAGGGTACCTAAAGGTTAACTGGTTCTTCTGTTAAAAGATAACATATTCTGTGTAACCGGTGCAAGCTGAGGACAACCCAAATCCTGCCAAGCAATAGAGGAAAAAATACTAATGGATGCACCTTCATCTATTAGCGTCTGAGGAACATCCCAACCACAAACCAGTACAGTAATCTGGAAAGGAATGTGAGCGGGAATACAAGGTCCAATTAGCACACCCCAATTAAAAAGGATGGCCTCATTACTTGGAGGGGGTTTCACGGGAGAAGGAGAAATACCCCTTGACACGACAGAGTCTATATCAACAAGAAAAATGTGGGTAGTATCGGGTTTACTCTCGAGAGAGAGAGTAGGATCTACCGATGAAGAGATCAGATAGACCACTTGGATTTCATTCTCCAAGGGGAGAATGGGGTTGACGGGTGGAAATGAATCGACTTCTTGGGTTTCACTCTCTAATGGGAGAGTAGGATTGATCGATGATGGGATCCGAGCGACCACTTGGTCAACTGGTTCAACTAAGGACATGACCATATTGACTACCTGATCAACCAGATTTACCAATGAAGGGGCCAGATTGATCATTTCATTAATTATCGGTGGGTCGAAAGTAAGCTTGCGATAAGCAGCTGGAAGTTGAGGTGGTGAAATAGTCATGTATTCCAGTAATTTCAAGGCTTCGTCCATACAAGGGAAAAGGTGATTTTGATGACTCTCTCTTCATAAACTACAAGGAAACTTGACTCTACTTTTATTCTTCCCAAGGCTATTTTGACTAGTTGACGAGAGGTCATCAACATGTTGTTCAGAGGCTGACGACATGGGTTGGCGAGGGTGTGTATACCATGCTTCTATAGCCTTGGATAGACCAGGGAAATCCTTAAGAAGATGGCTACCCTTACAAATCCTGCAAGGGTACTTGGGTTTACGAGTTTTTTGGGTGATCTTGGCATCATCAACACTCTCAGGACGATCAACAATAACTAGTTTCTTTCCAACACATCCGGTAGTGGTTGGAATTTTATATCCTTGTTTATTTTTATTCTTCTTATTCTTCCTTTTCTTCTTCTTCTTATCCACTGAGTTACTAGCTTCAGAGTTTTCACTCGACGAAGAAGATGAAATGGAAGAAGACCTTGCAAGTGGAGAAGGTGAATAATATCTTACTGGTGAAGAAGGAAAAGGATCAACATTAGGCTGATGTTCTTGGGGGGAAGTGCTTACGACCAAAGAACTTACTGCATTCAGAATTACCTGAGTGGAAAAAAACCATACCGGTAATCCAATTGTGAGACCTAGAAGGCTCAAAGTAGCGATGTGAGGAGGACCAATTTTGTTATACGATAAATTGGTGAATGCAAACATGAACTAATATCCCTAGATCCACCTGGATCTAGAAAAAAACAAGACAGGACATGACGCTTTCCCTAAGTTACAATCATTGAATTTACTACCAAAGAAGGAATGGATGACATACCTTTAGATATCGCTTCCTTATATCTTTGTTGTCCCTGCTTCGCTTCGATGCTCTTGTGAGATCAAATCTGCAATAACACAAACCAACCAAAGTGAAATAAAAAATAGTAGATTCAATGAAAACCTAAACATGTGAACAAGGAGTCATGTAATAAAATGATAATGATTTTATGAGAAAGAAACATGTCACCATATTATATTAAGTAAAAGTGGAAGAAAGATACAACCAGATTCCTTGATGTCGTCAAGTTCCTTCCAACAGTTCCTTACTTCCCACACACTTCTTGCTCCAAGTATTCTGAGACCATAGATCTAATAGCTACTCACAATCTATCTTGACAAAGAAAATCTCAAATCTAATATACAAGCTCCAAAAACTCCAAGCTAAAAAACTCAATAACAAGCCAATCTCAAAACCTAACTTTCTCCATGAGAGATCCTCTCTTTTTATAAGTCGAAGAGGATAAGGTGAGGAGGTTAGGATGATCCCACTAAATCATGAAAGCGAGTATGATCCAAACTGTTCGGAGTCCACCTCATCATAGAAGCTTCACCTTCTAGAAGCATCAATAAGACGCTCATTTTTCCCACGCACAGAAATTTTTGCACCCTCGCTATAGTGCAGTCTACGGAAACCAAGAATGTCCTCACCCTGGATATAGTGTAGCCTGCAGAAACCAGGAATTCCCTCACCCTGGCTATAGTGCAGCCTGTGGAAACCAGGAATTTCCTTACCCTGGCTATAGTGCAGCCTGCAAAAACCAGGAATTTCCTCACCCTGTGTATATAGCAGCCTATGAAAATCCTTCTTAATAGGGGTTTTACGAAGGAAAATACAACTTATTCTCTCATGGAAAGTTCTTCTCCCTTCTTTCTTCAGGAATCCAGGCCACTGACCCCTTTGAAGGCAAAAAATAGGTCTGCATCATTAACGATCATAGGGATGATGAAAATAATGTGTAACATAGATCCCCCCAAAGTATGAAGTTAGAACAGAGTGATAGATGATATACTTTGTCGAGTGTGTGTAGGGAATAAGGAACACATCGGTCAAAAACCTACCAACAAACAAGGAAATACAGTACAATAATATATCATCATTGAGGTAGGCATTCCCATACTTAAAATACAAATGACTCTAAGCATAAATGCCGACATGAGAGGATCCGTGTCAAGTAATACAAGTCATGGCCACCAAACATACACTTTGGATCCATGCCATTGTGACTCAAATCTGAACATAGCCACCAAAAATAGATTGTGGATCTATGTGTTAAACACTCAAATTTGAACATAGCCATGAGACATACAATGTGGATCTATGCAACAGTACAAACTGAATACTCCAACACAACCCGAATCTGTGAGAAAATATCTAGGGTCTTCATCTCCACCACTCTATAGTACGGATCTAACCATGTGAATACATGTGTTGAAGTTGAACATGGTATAAACCACTTGATTACTGGTCATTAGTGAATACCGTTAACAAGTGTGAGAGAAATCACCATTAATGGAAATGACTCCCAAAGTACTCTAGTACAATCCAACGAATGTAAATAAATGATCTGAGGTCGAACACTCAGCAGAATCTCCCGATCAGGGATCAATATTGAAAACCCACTGTCAAGAGAAAGGAAACCTACCATTGAGGCATGCAAGTTCCAAGGTACCAATTAGTTTCTAAGTCTAATTCCTGGATAATGATTTGAAGTCGACAAGAAAAGACTCGTCACAGGAGGGCCTTAATCTATCCCCCATCAATGACACGAAACGGGTAATAATATTTGTTGTAGATCAGAGTAACAATTGATTCATGACTGACTAAGGGATGGTCGATGCAATAGAAGGCTTAAGGACTACATAAATGGCTGACGCAATAGAAGGATTTCCAAGTTGAACTTATTTTTTGAACATATTGACGACACAACAACTGTCTTGGAAAAACTGACTCAACAACAGGGATCATAGACCTACTTGTAATCTTATAAAGGAGTATGATCAAGAGACAAGCGTATTTTCCAACCTAGACACAAGGCAAGTGAAAGGGTGTCATGTTCAAAAGTGACTCTTCCATAGAATACAGGTTTAGACACATTTCTTTCCCAAATTCCCCCCCACCATTTCTGGCGAGTACCTCTTTATTTTTACGTAATCTTGAGGAGGATAAAATATGCTTGTAATGTAATCTCATCCTTCAGACAAGTCCCTCGGAGTATGTTTAATGAACCCTAGGAAGGAGTGGTTCGTTCTTATATGGGTCTTTCAATGCTTGTTTAACGAGTCCAAAGATAGAAAACTCGGGGGTTTTTCATGTTTAGAGAGTTTGAAAAACACTTAAAGAGAACTCTCTCAATTCATTTTTTGTAAAGTAGTCTAATGAGACTGAAAAAGAGATATACTATCGCTCAACAGATGTGTTTTCTAATACTTTAACGAGCGTGAAAATAACAAGATCGCTCGACAATCTTTTCATGTTTAGAGAGTCTGAAAAGAGCTTAAAGGGAACTCCAGGGGGTTCCTTTTTCGTATAACCTTTACAAGCCCGAAAAAGTGATACGAGTTTACTCAGTTACATTCTCATCGATTTATGAGCACGAGAAAGAAAAAATACTAAGCTCGGTAACTTATTCTCATGTATTTACGATCATGAGAAAGAGAAAAGACTAAGCTTGTGATTGTTTTCATTTTTATGCAAGATTTAAAACAAAACAAAACTATGCTTGGGATAGATTTTATTTTTACACAAGCTTAAAAACTAACCAAAACTAACCTGGTTTCATTTTTTTACACAAGCTTGAACCAAAGGAAACTATGCTTGAGGTAGGTGGTTTCATTTTTACACAAGCTTGAACTATAAAAACTATGCTTGTGACTTCCCAATGCATAATCCAGGGATGGTTGGTACTTAGCCCCCATCTTAAGAAGCCAACGGTTCAACTTCAGCATGAAGTCCAGAGGCTGAAAGCATATTTCCCCCAAGCTCCGTCTCATCCAACATCATAGGCGGATGAAATGAAGCTTCAAATACTAGACTTGAGTCAAACGGAGAGGGGAAAGTTGTTTCATTTTTTAACGAGCTTGACACAAGAGAAGAACTATGCTCACGAATCCAGGTTCAATCCCTAGACCTTTGTTTCATTTTTTAATGAATTGGACACAGAAACAAGAACTATGCTCATAATCTCTATTTCATTTTTTAACGAGGTTTCCACAGAGACGCGAAAACTATCCTCACAACTACTTTCATTTTTTAAGATGAAGGAAATCTTACGATTAATACCAAAGGTTATACTTGATAATTTTCTTGAACTTGACATTGCTTCGCTACTAGCAAGCCTGTTCAGTACCCCAACAAAGTTTACAAACACTTCCCACACTTTGCAGTGCTTTCATCTCTCTAGAAGTTATTGAAATTTTGGCATAAACTTTATGATCTTCAGGAGAATGGGGTGATGATGAAAATTTTAGACTTCGAACAACTTTATATTTTTCAATCTAAAATCTCGTTTGACGACCTTCATCATTATCTGAACTTAGTTTTCTGATTAGAAAAAAATTTCTAGGGCAGGAAAGCATACTTGAGTTGTTTTCTTTAAAAACAGGGACATCATAAAGAGTTTTAATGATGATCATATCTTCTCATGATTATAAAGTGAAACCAAGAAGACTATTTTGAACATAAAGTTTCTTTTACTAGCCTGAGTTTTAACAATTTACAGCACTGATGCCTTGAAATGACCTCAACTATTGTTTTATGATGAGACTTATGGTTTCCTTTCATGAACTAAATGGTGACCCATACATAAATTTGTTTAGAAAACAAACCAAAAAAAAGCAAAATGAAAAGAACCAAAATCCAATAACAGAAAAGAAATTAAAAAAAAAACAAAGATATGTACAAAGAGGTGGATCTGGTACCATCAGGTGAAGTATATTTTAAGGGCTTGGCCATTCATTGGGAAAGTGTCTGGTTGTCCCTCTAAATTGTGCAAGCGGAAAGCGTTGGGACCTAGTTTTTCAAAAATCACAAACGGTCCCAACCACAGACTCTAGAACTTGGTGTGTTCCCCTTTTCCCTTGTGGGGTTTATCCCATTTGAGAACCAAGTCTCCTACCTCGAAGTTTCTATCCGAAGAGGAGTTTGAATCAAACCAACTTTTTACAATCTGTTGATGATGATCCAACTTCTTCTTTTCTTGTGCTCTCACTTCCTCTAGTTTTTAATAAGACATTAATTTGACTTTCGAGGGGAGGGCACTCCTCCTCTTGAATTTTTTGTGATAATTGTAGGGATGGAAGAAAAACATGTGGAGGGACAATCACTTCTCTTCTGTAGACAAGAAAGAAATGGGAATTACCAACAAAGGTTTTTGGTGTCACTCCATCAGCCCATAGTGCATTAAATAGTGTGTTGTGCCAGTTCTTGTGATTTTCATAAACTGTCCACTTGATAATCTTGATTAAATTTTTGTTTGTTGATTCCACTGGACCATTTCCTTGGGGGTAGTAGTTGGCAGAATATTTCAATTTAATCCATTTTTCATATCCAAGGATGAGAAATAAGATGCATTATCAAAGACTAAACATTCGGGAATGCCAAATCTAGTAATGATATTTGAATTAAGGAAAGATACTACCTGATTCGTGTTTACCACTTTTAAAGGTACAGCTTCAGACCATGTGGTAAAATAATCCATTGTTGTAATGATATATTTGTGTTGTTGTGAGGAAGAAGGGTTAATTGGTCCTATGATGTCAATACCCCACTGCTAAAAAGGTGAATCTACAGTAACATGATGCAAAGGGAATGTCGCCTTTTTTACTCGTCCAACAACCTTTTGGCAGATTATGCATTTATGACACAATGCATGAGCATCTTTAAATAACGTGGGCCAATAGTACCTGACTCTCAACACTTTGTGAGAAGTGGTGTCTCCACCAAAGTGACCACCAACCTCACCTTCATGAAGTTCAGATGCTACTTTCCCTGCTTCATCCTTTTCCAAACAACGCATAAGAACACCATCAAAATTCTTTCGAAACAATACATCATTTATTAACTAGAAAGATGAAGATTTAGTCTTAGTTCTCTTATGTTTTTAGGATCAAGATGGCGAGGAGCAGATCCATGTGTTAAATAAAATTTGATATCATCATACCAAGAATTAGCAACAACTTGTGTACAACTGATTTGTTTTCCATTGTGTTGATTTACAGTTAGAGTGTTAATTTGACTTTCATGTTCTTTAACTGAATCAACGACTAGTTTACATAGGCCTTGACCTCTAACAATTTGTGAAAGGTTTATTTTGAGGTCATATTCTTGTAATGACGTCATCAAGTTTGCCTATTTTTCACCCAATTCCTTTTGTACCAACAAGTTTCTCACAGCCGGGTAAGGAACGATGACTTTAGTTTTGGATTTCAGCAGGTATGACCGAAAGTGTTTCACTGCGTTAAAAACAATATATGCCTATTGATCCATAGATGGGTAATTTAGCTCTGCCCCTTTGAAGGTTGATATCATGAAGGAAATGGGTATTTCATTGCTTTCATCATTATTTTGTGTTAACACAACAACATAAGATCAATCAGATGTGAAAGTGTAAAGAGTGAAATCTTGGGAAAAATCGGGACTCATCAAGGAAGGAGCTTCTACTATTGTTTTTTTAATAGAATCAAAAGCTTAAATTTCTTGGGGTCCCCAATGATACTGAACATCCTTTTTAATTAAATTCTGTAAAGGCCTTACCATTTCTGAGAAACTTGGGACAAATCTTCTAACGAAGTTAATTTTACCTAAAAAGGATTGCATGGATTTTTTGGAAGAGGGAGGGGAGAGTTTAGCAATAGCTTGCGTTCTTTCTGGGTTAATAATCATTCTGTTTTTGGACACTATGAAACCAAGTATTTTGCCTTGCTCTACCGCAAAGACTAATTTTTTAGGGTTGAGAGATATGTCGTACTTGCGACATCGTTCATGGACATCCCTAAGGTGAGACAAGTGATATTTCTTGTTTTTAGAAAAAAATGGTAACGTCATCAAGATAGACCACTACTGATTGATTTACGAGACCACGAAAGGTAATGTACATTGCTCTCTGGAAAGTGGCCTCGACATTTATAATCCCAAAAGGCATCTTCCTGTAGGCATAAGTCCCCCATGGGGTATAAAAAGCGGTCTTGAGTTGATCTGGGGGAGATATGAGGACCTGGTTATATCCCAAAAAACCATATAACATAGATAGTCTTTATGAACCAAATACCTACTGAAGGATTTGTTCCATTAGAGGAACGAGATAGTTATCTTTATCAGATGCTCGGTTCAAGTTACGAAAGTCGACACGGATTTGAATTTCACCTCTTTTCTTCGTTACAGGAACTAGATTAGACACCCATTGTGTGTGTCTCACCGAGAAAATTATCTTTGCATTTAGTAATTTATTCAATTATTTCTTGACAATGGGTTCTAATTTGGGGTGCATCTTTCTTAATTTTTTCTAAAAAGGATGAGTTTGTGGTTTCATGGGGATGACATGTTGTATTATATTAGGGTCAAATGTTTTCAAATCATCATATGTCCAGGAAAAAACGTCTTTGAATTCTTTAAACAATTTTATAAAGGCAGATCGTTCTTGCTCGGAGCATCCCATTCCCAAATTAATATTCTGAGGATTTTCCTTAGTCCCTAAATTTACCATGTCATAAGTCAAAGAAGAACTATTCATTTTACAATTAACTGACCCTCTAAACTTATCATGCAAGTCATAAAACTTCTCTAGTCTTACAACGGATCTGGGGATAGATTGTACCATATCGGACATCGATTCAGAAGATCTAGGATCTGATATTACCGTGAAGTTGTGAAGGTTTTTATCGTGAGTTCCTTCATCGATGATTGCACCTTGGAAGGTGTCCTCCATATGAAAGAAGTTGATGATATGTTGGTCATTGTCAAACACTCTCCAATTGGTGATGTTGTCTAAGATCGACAGCGTGAACAACAATTCGATCGAAAATGCATTAGGAGAAAGAACTTCTGTGAGAAATAGTTTAGAAGTGACATTATCCAATATATCAGCCTCTGAATTACTTAGTCTAGGAATGGAATTTATGTTAAATGCTGAAATTGTTTGCATTAAAATCCATACCTCAGTTTGGTAACTTTTCAGATGTGGTGAAAAGAAATGTATGGAGTTTCTTACCTGCTTGACCATGATTTCTGAATCACAAAATACAATTAAATTTTGTACGTCCATATCCAGAGCTTTCCTAAGCCCTTGTAAAAGTGCTTCGTATTTGGTGGTGTTATTAGTGCACTTGAACTCTAATCGACAGGCAATGAAAGTATTCTTACCTGCGGGATCTATGAGTACACATCCTGCACCGGCTCCCTTTTTGGATTTGGATCCATCAAAGTACAACGACCAGATATGAAATTCATCAATAGTCTTTTTCACACTTGGAAAAGCTGATGACTGAGTATAGGTCATAATTTCTGATTGCTACCTTGGATTAGTGATGGGGGAACTTTCGGTCATGAAGTTACCAAAAAAACTATTCATTCTCTGCATTTCAAATGAATTAGTAGATTTGGTAAAAGGTTCGTTTGCATCATTTAGATCTGTCACGGTGTGCTTGAGATAGCGTTCATGATTTATCCTAATTTTATTGGGCTGACCATTTTCCAACATCCACAAATGAGACCAATCTGTGGAAAAGTAACCATGTAGTTGTTCGGACCAGTCCCTACTTAAAAAAAAACCATAGACTTCATGGATGTCAACAACAATGATGTCAATAATTTGGTGAACCTTAGGATTAGAAGATAACCTAACCAAAACATTCTTAAGTTCATCGATTACCTTAACGTTCATCCGATCAAGCTGAATGATTTTGAGATTAGAAGGTTGAACTTCTATGTTGATTTTTTGAAAAATAAATAAAGGCATCACATTTGATGATGCGCCGGAATATACCATGCAATTATGTACATTCCTATTAAAAATTTCAAAAGTTAATAAGAAAGGTGAGACATTTTTATGAGCATTAACAACAGAATTATGCTGATTTTTTGTCGTTGTCCCTGAAACAGTGTTATCTACATTTGATACAGTTTTTCAGCTAAATCTCTTTTATCTGGAGGTTCAGATGTTGTTTTAGTTGGGATCTTTTTGGTTGTTTTAGAACCAAATTCTGCAGTTTTCTTGCTGCTAGGATTGTTTTTCTTACTGTTTTCTTTTATACTTTGAAGCATTTTTTGCAGAATAAGGGGAAATTTTAGCAACTCGAAAACATAAATATTAGCCCTTAGTTTTTTCAGATCTTCAATTAAATCGTATTCTAAAATAGGGGCTGCTAAAATTTGTTTAATTTCAGCTTTCTTCGACTGATTTGGAAACAAATTATTACTTAATTCAGAAGAAGGTTTGTTCTGTGTTTTTCTTCTTGTGTTGTAGGGGTGGACAGTTTCAAAATTTGCTTGGAAAATACTGTCAGAGAAGTGACCGAAGATATTGGGAGATGAATCTTCTTCTTCTTGTACTTCTTCCTCAGCTACGTCTTCAGAACTTTCAATAGGGGTAGAAGCAGAATTATCATGTGCTTCTAGAATAGTTTGCAAAGCGTACTGCAAGCTTTCGAAATTGAGACCTTCAGTGGTCGAATTTGGCCAATTGGGAGGAAAAGGTTTTCTGAAAGGAGGTTTAAAAATTAATTTTCTTGAGGATGCCTCCTCGGTTGATCTCTTGAAGTCCACGACTTGGTTTGATATTTTTTGGAAAGCTTTCTGCAAGCTTTCTAAGTCTAAAGTTTCAAGTTGACTTTTGGCTTGGGGAGGCCTAGTAAGGATTTCTATTTTCTTTTTAGAGGATGAAGTTGTTTCAACTTCACTATTGAGATTCTCTTTTAATCTTAATATATCCTTTTAGATTTGGCTTGCCTCCTCAAAGGCTTCTATAAGTGTGTTATTCTCAGATCTTTTGACCCAAATTGCTATGTTGTTGTGTAGAGATTTGGTGTAATATGCAACAATTAGACTTTCAACATGCATTGAATCTGTGGGGATTCGATTTTTTAACGTAAGAAATATCTGGTTAAAATCTTTTACTTTCTCCTTAGGGTTCATTTTTAGGGTGGAGAGCTCCATAACCAAGACTTCAGGAGATTTATCATCTCCAAACTTCTCTACGAAACAAGTTTCAAACTTTTCCCAGGAGACAATGGTTTGGGGTTGTTGGGAAAAATACCACATGGAGGCATTGCCCTCAAATGTATAAGGAAATATTCTACATACTATGTATTCATGCTCTACACTTCGGAGTCTAATGGCCAACATAAACTTCTTTATGTGATATTCAACAGATTGTTTAGAATCTGGATCAAATTTAGGGAACCATTTCTCTGGGTGGTTTTGTAATGGGTGTTGAGGTCCAGGTACAACCACGACATCTTGATTGAGAGAAGGTCTGGCGAGATTGTTTTGTTTTTCCATGGGTGTTGGTTGTGTCGAAGGCTGAGATGATTCAAACGAGGAACTTCCTTCGTTAGATGACTCTCCTCCTAAAGAGGATGGATATGAACTAGGAGGAGAAGGTGGGATACCAAACCCTCCAGCTCCAAGAATAGGTGTTTCGGTAGGATTGGTGGTATTATCTCCTAGGGGATTTGAGAGTAGACCAGTTCCTTCAAGTTGTTCTTGGATATCCAAGAAATCAAAGGGTTGATTAAGAGGCCTACCGGGTTTTTTGATACGGTCCAAGGCACTATGTGTCCTTATAAGTGACTGACGAACAATTTATTGTACGTCGGCCCCTTGAGGAGCTGGTGTCACTAGTTCAATGGGAAACTCAGGATTATCGTTTGAGGTAGTTGTTGTCTCAAGTGTAATGTTGTTGTCTGAGCGACTACATGTTAGGACAGGGGAGAGAGTGTGTGGGGGAGGAGTCTTGCAACTTCCATGTGCCATATTTTTAATTTAGGCCCTCCTTCTAGCGCCATTTGTTGACGGGCAAATTTGACAGGCCGTCAACTAGAAGAACAAGTCCGGTCCTAGGTTTTCTAAATAACCCAAGCCATTTGGTGTAACTTGTTCCGACGAGTTTAATGGCTCTGTTAGCCAATATAAGGTCCTAAAATAAAGAAAGGAAATAAACTAAATAATGTTAAGACTATAATATATATATATATA
>JZKD02S2045593.1:582483-597422 GCA_000966675.3 Picea glauca | reverse complement strand
TAATTATTTATAAATGTATTTAAGCAGGGAAAGAAAATATAAAAATATCACTTATGAACAAAATTTAATGGCTGCAAGTTTTAATGGAAACTTGCAAAATCAATGTAAATATAAAAGCAGATAAAGAAAGCACATTTTTGTATTTTGTTTTTTCTAATTATCAATCTAATAAAACCTAAGTTATGGAACAAAGATGTACAAATGGTCAAAGCCAATGTAAAACTTTCTTGTTTCATTAAAACATAAAATGACAAAAATTAGAAGCAAGTGAAGCTAACCTGTTATTATTTTATTAAATGTGTCTGTGCCTCTGTACGAACAAAAGAACATCCAACTACCCCGCCTGTGAAAGAAATTTGCAGTAGGCTTATACTAAAAGTTTCCTGAATAAATTCAAGGAATGTACTGGCAACCAGGATTTAAGAACAGACGAACACATATAATCTAGTGATCTTGTCATTACGAATGATTACAGTCAGAGAAATATTTTATGTTAAACATTCATTATTATCTATCAATTAAACATCAAAGAAAAATCCTGATATTAAAATTGATATGATGATCACAGTCACAACATATGGAACAATAAATCATGAACAACCTTTATAGTGTGAGTATAATAGAACATAACATGTCATTGAGACTAGAGCTATACAACACATTAATATCCCAATATAAGAGAACCAAAACATCAATGAAACAACATACACAACAGTCTAAAGCTGAAATGCTATAAGTTGTTCCACTAAGTTCTGAGAATCATTTGTCCATCATTGGTTCTAGGCCAAGATGCCTTCACTTACAAAAAGAAGAGTATTTAAAGTGTTTTGAAATCCTATTTTCCTATCTCCTAGGATAGGATAGGATCTCATAAGATAAAAATATTACAAAAATAGAGGGCTAATATCCACCCATAACTGAGTTGATTTTTCTCAAAAATTAATAAAAGTTTTTACAAGGCAATCTAAAAACGAAATACTAATCATTTGAATGAAAAATCGAACATGTTTCTCCTAGAGGATCAACATCAAGATCTACTATTTCCTGAAAATGAAACAGGAATAAGTTAGACAATTTCTAATAACTAATTTCTAAAATTTATTATTTAAAATGTCTTGGCTATAGAATCGAAAGATTTTGTAGGAAAGTCTTATCTTAGCAAACAAAATCTAATTTCAAACCGATTTGATTCAAAAGACAACATGAACGTAATAAGAGGGAAAACCGTTTTACCATTTCAACCAATGACTAAAAATGGATCGGAGTAGCTCAGAATTGATTATGGAATTAACACTGTCTGCATTTTTTATCACTATGTTACATGTCCTCTTAAGGCATTTAGCTTGTCTTTCCATGTTTTCTCTGAGGTTGAGATTTTATTTTCTCAGTAATTCACTTTGAGCTGTGAGTGTTTTAATGCGATCCTGAAGGATGGGAATATCAGTATAATATCATTCAATCCAATGCAGACAAACATCACAATGTACTAAAGGATCAACCTATTGGTGGAGTGCACAGTCAAGTCTGGATGCATCGGCCTTACCTGTCTTTTTCCCTTGACCAAACCTAATACCAGTGAACCCACCCTTACCCTCGAGACACGGTAGAAGATTAGTAACAAATTCATACAGTTGAGCAGGATCAGATCTTTCACAATCCAGGTCTTCTAAAACTAGGAAATCTTCAATTTCAGGATCTGAGACCTCATTGACCTCGATCAGGTCGATCGAGCTCAAATGAGGTTTAGTTTGATTCTTCAATTTTCTCAAAATAAGGTGATCAACTCTTTTATTCTGAAACCCTAGAGCCATGTGTTTTTGTTTTTTCTGATTGCAAGATTTTTTTGATATCGGGTTTCACAGTGGCATTATGGTCAACATCTAATTCATGCATAGGGGGTTCATTCAACTCGAAACCAACAACCTGTTTCTCATGTGAAGACTGATTAGGAAATGCCTCATCGCAAGGGTTTCTATTTAGAGAGTCTAGCTCATTATTTGGAATGTCAAACTATTTTCTTATCAGTGGTTCACTCGAAATAGGGGTTTCTATAGGAATGGTTGGAGTAAAATTAGCTCTATTTGAGGATTTATGGCCCACTTTTGTAATTATGAGATTACTTTTGGACACATTATTAGATATATAGATATTTTTTCCTTATGGATAAACATTTTGTACAAATGTATTTACATGTGCGTGTATGTGTGTGTTTTTAATTTTATGTGTGAGCAATATGCCAATCTAATACTTGATTATCCAATGTATAAGTCAAATTATTACATCTCCTAGGAACATGAATATAAGTAGTATAATCTAAATAGAATTCTAAGAGATGTACCCTAAGGAATCATCGGTGAAGGGTGGGATCGTAGACACAATATAATCCATTTAACTGAGACATGACTAGTTGAGAATCTAGATAAACTTGAAGGTGAGAAATACCATGTGACAAGGCATCATGTAGTAATTCTATTACAACACTGTATTCGACAACATTATTGGTTGCTTCACCCAGATAAATACTTTGAGAAGACAACAATTGACCAAAAGGTGTAAATATCACCCAAGCTGCAGAATCAATCCTTCGAGTGTGTCATCTAGAACCGTCTGTGAACACAACATAGACCTCAGATTCACTTGACATCTGCCATGGTGAAAAGAAACACAATAAAATACACGTCAATAAAAAAAAAGACAAGACTATATGAATAAAGATATACATTATATACAAGAATTCATGCTCATGTGACCGACCTAAGCGTAATAATTCTTAAGGTAGAGCCCATTTCTAGGCTCCGATAAAGCGTTACCCTTGAAATAAACTAGTTGATAGGCACCCTTTTATAAAAGTTTCTTAACAATGAACAATCTGGACCACATGGGTTTGAACTTGCCTGCCCCCAAGGGATACTTATCTTATTCATAGATTAGGACAAGATCGCCTTCAGAGAAAATCCAAGGGTGGATGGACCAATCATACTGACACTTAACACATTGTTTGTGAGCCTCGTTGGCCAAGGCTATAGCTCAACGCTTCTCATCGAGTTGCTTGAGATATAAAAGATTCTCTTCAAGTGGTGTAGTATCGGGAAATTGTTCCACTGCCAACTTAAGAGAAGGGATTTGGCATTCTATGGGAAAGACTGCCTCTAACCTATAAACAAGTTGGAAAGGAGAGAAACAGGTAGCAGTATTTACTGAGGTTCAATAAGTCCAAAGTGTTGAGTACAACATCAAATGTCAATTTGACTTGGCCGAATTGATCATTTGTTGAAGAATAGTCTTGAGAGACTTATTAAAAACATATCTTTGACCATTCTCCTGTGGGTATTAAGGTGATGAATGTTCCTACTTAAACCTTATTTTTGATGTTAACACATTCATCATATTGTTATGGAAGTGACTGCCATGATCTGTGACAATCTCCTTCAGAATACCAAACCTAGCTACAATCTGGTTAAAAATGAAAAGTGCAATCGTTTCCCCCATCATTGTTGAATGTCGACATAGCTTCGACCTACTTAGTAAATTAGTCTACTGCTACAATTATATAGTGATGCCCCCTAGCTTAAAATAGGTGGCATGTAGTGAAATCAATCTCCCACTTGGTGAAGGGACCAAAAACAGTAACTGGGAACATGGGATCTGGGTGTGACCGCATCTTCCAAGAGACGATATGGCATGGGTGACACTTCTTGACCACTTCTACACAATATTTGATAAATGAGGGACAAAAGTATCTGGCATGAAGAATATTTTGGGTTGTTTCCAACCCAGACAGGTGACCACCGCATGCTCTTGTGTGACAATCATTTAACACCAGTTTTGCCTCTTCGTGAGTGATACATCGACAAAGAATGCAATCCACTCCTCGATGATATAAAGTATTATCAAGGATAAGATAGTTATGTGCTTGATGGCATATTCGATGACGCTCATCGCAAGAAGAAAACGATGGGCACTTCAAAGTATGAAGATACACAAGTATATATCCATACCAAGGGTCTGACGATGCAATAAGGAAGAGATCCCCATTAATCAGTGACTCTTCGTGAAAATTATTACCACTCTCAACCAGAATTTCTAATATTAGTTCAGCAAAGACCAAAGACTTTTTAGATTTTTTCAAAAAAAAATCCAAGTCAAAGTCTTGCAGGATGACTATCCATCGACTGATTTTCCCATTGATGACCCATCATGTTAACACATATTGAAAAGGGTTCACGACATCTACGACGATGGTATTGTGAAGTAAGATGTAATGACATAATTTTTGGACAGCATGAAAAACTTCCAAAGCAAGTTTCTCAACATGTGTGTAGTTGAGTTCCGGTCCTACCAAGCCTTGGATAAGATAGTAGATAGCTTTCTCTTCAAGCGTATTACACTCTTGGACCAAGACCATGCCAATAGTAGACTCTGCGGTAACCAAATAAAACAATAAATACTTGCCATAATCTGGAGAACTAAGCAGAGGGGCAGACATCAAAGAACATTTCAAGGCTTCGAAAAAGCATTCAGTTGCTTCATCCCAACAGAATGGGACCCCCTTTTTCAAGAGACACATGAACCCTTTATTAATGTCGACATAGTTGGCAACAAAACACCGAAGAAATTTGGCTTTCCTCTATAGAATTTGAAGCTGGGGGAGTGTGCGCGGGGGAGGAAATTGAACCATTGCCTCAACCTTCATAAGATCAACCATGATCCCTTTAGTTGACACAATAAAACCTAACAAGTGTCCCGATGTCATACAAAAACTACACTTATTTTGATTCAAACAAATCTGATAGTAGCGACACCTCTCAAAGATATGTCGTAAATGGGTGGGATGATCGGATCTCTTACGAGAACGTGATGCCAAATCATAAAGATACGCCTCAACTATGTGTTTGATCTCGTGGAAGGAAAACAACATGGCCCGTTGAAAAGTGGCTCCAACATTCTTACGACCAAAAGACATTTTTTTGTACCCGAATGTACCCCAAGGACAAAAAAATGTCGTTTTATGTTGGTCCTCAGGCTTGATATGAATCTGGTTGTACCCATAAAAACCATCCATAAAATAAAATACCTCACAACCTGGACATTCATCGATAATGTGGTCAATGAATGGGGTTGGAAAATTATCTTTCAGGAAATCTTTGTTCAGGTCACAAAATTCCATACATACGCAGATTGTACCTTGATTTTTATTTACAGGAACATGGTTCGACACCCATTCCATCAATTGCACATGATAGATGAAACCATCCTTGATGAGTTTCTCTACCTCAACCTTTATCATCACTACCTTGTGATGACTGATTGGGAGAAGCTTCTATCGAACATGCTTAACATTGGGGTAAGTTGTGATCTCGTGTTCAACAATACATGGGTCAATTCCTTGCATCTCCTCATAAGACCAGGAAAAGACATCACAAAAATATTTAAATAATTCAATGTAGATCTGAATCTTTTTAGGGGGGAAATATGCTCCGACAATTACGTTTTCCACAACCCCAAGTGTTTTAGAGATGTCGATAGGAATTATTTAATATATACTTGCCATGTTTCCCTCGACATAGATTCTATACATGGCGAGAGGGTTAACAAGACAAGGGGCATCTCTATTCATGGTTGTAATGAACTCTCCTTCCTCTATTCTCTTCAGCTCAGGTAGGAAATAAGATCTGTGGTGAAGATCATCCCAAGGTTTGTTTGTCCCAGTCATTGCTTCCAAAATCATCTCGTCAGAGGGATAGACTAAGTCCAAAGGATCATAAGTGGCGAGAGAGTATTGATCCCAA
The DNA here is from genome assembly GCA_000966675.3 of Picea glauca. Lineage (NCBI taxonomy): Eukaryota > Viridiplantae > Streptophyta > Pinopsida > Pinales > Pinaceae > Picea > Picea glauca. The sequence goes on along the minus strand of JZKD02S2045593.1, from coordinate 591,633 downwards.
ATAGGCTTGAGAACATGACCTAGCTCCTGTGGGGAAGCCAAATCAGGGTTGGTCGAGGCTTGCTAGACAATAATGTATGCAACCTCAACAACGGATAAGGGTATAGCCATTCCAGGGTTCCCTGCCGCTTCCATCAAATCCGATGGGGAATATAAATTCCACGGGTCTTTAAAGTAACTCGTTCTAAAATACACGACTTGAAAGATCGCAGCCTTCAGCTAGTCAGGGAAAACCGAATTAAACTTGACATCATTAATAGGTGGAGGATAATCAAAAGTCCCCATTAAATATGGAAACAATCCAATACCTAAGTTGATGGTACATGGATTAAGGTTGTCAATCATTGGGACCATGGATGCCCTCGATGAAGGGTCAATACAAGAGAAGGATAATTGATCAACGTTTATGATCTGGCATTCATGAGGAAAACATAAGAACTAAAAAGTGGTGGATACAACTGATTTCATAGAATAGGTCCAACTCTACCCTAAAAGCATATTTTATTCAAGATGCGCATCGATTAATTCTACTTTGACACACACAAATTTTCCCTCCAACTTCATGGGGAAGGAGGTAATTATGACATGTGGTCTAAAATATTGATTGTCAAATGTAGTTAGCAACATGGGCAACGGAAACAACTCAGGTTGGCCAATGGTCTTCCAACATGCCAATGACATCACGCAAGTCGATTCACCCTCTTCAACCACCGTACGAAAAATATTTCATGTCAAAGATTTTGTGGCATACACCACTACTATCTGAAAAGAGACGTGGTAAGGAATACGAGGTTTATAATCTGTAGGGTAAAAAAAATCATTCCTGAGTTAGTAGTATTGGATGCTCCCAAGGAAGACAACAATGCTTTCCTCTATGAGGGGCAACTCTAGAGGACTTCTAGAGTAGACATTGCACAAGGATTTTGTGCCAGATCCTCCATGATGTAGTAATTATGAGAAACCCTTGCATTCAGGTTGTGAGAATCCTTTTTAAATGCACGCTTAGGGATGCAAGTCATAGTTTCTCCCACAATCTTCTCAATTTTAAGAGGAGGCAGTGGGTTGGAGGATTTTTTTCCCTTCTCAATAGATTTTGGCATTCTTTAATTATGATCCTTGGTCTGTAGATGAGCTTCATATTTCATCATATAAACATTTGCGTCTCCGTTGTTAGCATTAGGTGCATGGGCTCCCTGATTTCCCCCAGGTGGGTTTGTGGATGAGGAAGATTGAGCCAATTTTTTCCCTTCTAGAAAAGTGTTGGTTAACATGACAAGTTGTTGTGTCAATATATTTTGGGCTTCCTCAAGCTGAGGGCATTGATGAGTCAAGTGGTCATCCATGAAAATCTTACACAAGAACTTCACCCTCCTCTTTTATTTTTTTCCCTCACCAACATTATTCATGTCCTTCTTATCCTCCTTACCCTTCTTGTTTTTATATTTCCTCTTTCCCTCGATTTGTTGGTTACCCTTGGGATTCGTTGATTTCACACTGTGTACACCCAATGTTTGGGTTACGGGGGTAGCCTAACTAGGAGTTTGGCTAGCCACAATTTGTTGAATCGATAGTTGTTGTAACTGATTAGTCAACTGATCTCTGGGCTTGCTCTGTGCTGAGCCTACTATGTCATCGACATGAGGCCCAAACTTCTATTTGGTCTTACTGAAATTCAATTGTGGTGCTTCAGGCAGGATCTCGTATAGCATACCATATTGAGAGTAAATTAACTCCAGTTGTTGGGCTCTCATGATAGCCTCTTCTTTGGAAAAAACCTCGAACGTCGCAACGTCTTTGGATACACAAGGCACTAAGGAATTTAGGAACTACTCAAGAACAAATGTGGGAGGGACCTTAACTTTGATCAAACTCTTTTGTTGTCACCATTCTCAAATTTGATTTGAGATATGGACGGATTTTGTTTGTTCAAAGTTGGCCAGCAACTCGGTGTCGGCATCATATCTTATCGGTAATTGGAAATGGTTTAAGAAGACCATATCCAGGTCGTTAAAGTAATCATACTTCGAGCTATCAATCTTGATATACCATTTTGTTACATCCCCTATAAGAATGTGTTGAAACAAACACAACTGAACAAAATCGTCCTTTAACGAGTTGGATGAGCACCATAAATAAAATGTCATGACATTATCACCAGGATCCTCGCTAGGCTTGCCTTCAAACTTAGGGGTGACCGAGGGAATGAGGATCATGACATATCGAATCATTCAATAGTATCGACAAGTATAGAAAATGTAGAGTTTCCAGGAAATATAGTCTAGGTTGGGGTTGCCCCCGATCGACATCCCTTGCGAAGGAAATGACCCCTACCAGGGATTTCCAAGACCTTGTGAGGAGTAAAACCCGGTCATCGCTCCCTGCGAAGGAATAAAACCTTTCATAGGTTTTGGTTGACCAAAAACAGGGTTTCCCCTTGTTGAGAAAGCATACAATGAGAAAGTGTTATTTCCAAACTTACCGAATAAAGAAAAAGGCATATACCCTACCAAAGTCATGTAGGACTGAGGTCCATAACTCCCCCCATTAAACAAACTAAAGTTGGTGTTAGGACCGATTGACTACTGGAAATAACCTCTGAGAGAAGGGGATGGATTAGGGATATGACCCCCACCATAAGGGATAACGTTCAACGAGGTTGTGGTGCTTGTGACAGATCCTTGTAAGGGAGAATTACAGCTCTCTTCCCCCAGACTAATAGTTTGTAGAGTAGAGTAGGTTATGACCAAAATAGAGTCAAAACCCTACATCCCATGTGAAAAGGGAGTGCCAAACATGTTCTCGATAGAGGGAATAGTGGTTAGAGTCATTGAAAGGATTGTGCCATTTCCCAAAGTAGTGTGTGTCTAGACAACCATAGTCCTGATGGGTAGAGATGGGGGAAGAGGCACGTCACCTCCTCCTATGACAGCTGAGATGGGAGTATGAGGACTCCCAACAAAATTAACACTAGTTGCTTCCATCGCCACTCATCTAATAAATTGACATTCAGGTGAAGTCACCTCAAGTGGGTCTATCTGAATAAGAAGCGGTGTCGATAAGTCAGTGATCGAAGGGTTTGTAGGCCTAAAGCCTTTATATTCAAGGTAAAAAACAATGGACTCTTCCAGTGTAGGAAAGTATTCTCTAGGATTTGTCTCGGTTACAATTTCCTAAGGCCCGGTCACTTCAAATGAACCCTCTTGATCTATCATGTGCCTCAGTGGTGGAAGAGGTGGATCGAAAGTAACCGATGTCAGTCCCTGGAGCCTATGTCAATGGAAAAGTTGTTGATCTTCCACCTTGCGAAATGATCAACCGACACTCTAAGGTTGAGATAACATGAAACACATAGCACACACTAAAAAGTTCCTAACAGAAAATCAAGCAAACAATTGATTGGTAGGAAGAACAATTACGTCAATCAACACTAGAGAAACTTATCGGTGCAAGTGTAACTCAAACAAGGAAACACCGTTCGGGTATAATTTGTAAAGCATGATCCAATGTCTACCCTAGGTACCAAAATATACCCCCACAGTCACTTGTGTAAGTCCCTAAAAGCAAGAAATTAGGTTTTCATCTCGCAGTCAGTCACTAGGCGGGTACAGTCGATAGTCGAGCTGATAATAATGAGAAGGATAAAAAAATCCGAAGCCTTTCAAGGGTACTGAAGGAAAATGGTCGACAACTGAGGATCGCAAATGGATTCAATCTCCATGAGGCTCCTTAGTCAAATGAAATCAACATAATTCCCAAGAACGACCCTCAATATATGATCCCCACCATGCTTGGTTCAGATTTGGAGGGGTTATCTCCTCTACCTTTCCTCACATGACCTCGTGTTTATCCCCTATGTTAGAGGGGGGTCCTAGCTGACTCTTACGAAAATGGACTCTGACACTTCCTATCACAAACTCTTATGCTTGTTTAAGTGGCCTTCAAGTGTTTCCTCTCCAAACCTATTTCAAGGCCCTAAATCTTAGACTACTTGGTGAACCCTACAAACAAAAGTCTAGTTGATTTTAAGTGTTAATCATTGATTTTAATTGGTTTGATTTACTAAAAAGGGTATGGATGTGCAACTTATGGTGTTTCCAAGAGACAAAATAGAAGAAATAAAAACTTTAGAGCATTTGTGCAAAATAAAACTAGGTTCCACTATTGAAAAATGGATTTTAAATCTTTGTAAATGCAAACGTTTCTAAATAAAGTAGTCCAAGATCCAAAAATGCAAAAAGTTGCCTAGAATGTGCTTTTCATTTTACAATGTAGGTGAAAACTACTAAACTTTCAAAGAAATATCAAAGAAGGGACTTTGGAAATGAAACTCTTCTCTTTTGTAATACACAACCTATGCTACAACTACCAAACAAAATGCATAACTAAATGCAACAATGTTTGGATTTTTTGAAATGCTTAGAAAATAAAATCACAAGTAAATGATACTTTTCGCTTTTTAAAGCAAAAACAAGGTAAAGAGAAAATAAACCCAAAACTAACACAGAACCTAAACCACTTATTGAATGCAAGGATTCACTGGAATCCATAGGAGGATCAAACGCTTATAAGTTCACCCTAAACCTTCAAAGAAAAAAAAATAAAATAAAGAACCAACAGGGGTTCATTACAAAGTGAAAGATAAACTGAGAATTTAACCCAACCAAACACAATTAACAGAGACCCTAAAGAGTTCAAAAAGTCCTAAGAAGCACAAAGCTTCTTTCCAGGAAAGAAAAAGTATTTTTTTTTAAACTTCCAAAACACAGAGATGTGTGTTGATCACCAGCAACCTGTGTATGTACACGGGTTGTATACTATGCATACCACATATGTACACATTCTATACATAGGACATGGCACGTACACTTCTGCAAAGTTTCGAAAAGAAAAAAAATTGGATATCCAGCTAGGCAGGGAAGATTGGTAGGCACCTGGAAGGTGACCAAAGACCCTAACCGACTCAGTAAACTTAGAAAACTAAAAAAGAAACTAAAAAAAAAAAATCAAACCAAATCGAGTCCCACTACGACCTAGAGAGATTCCCTAGTGATGTCGCCAATTTTACTACGGGGAAAATCCCCTATACTGGGTCTAAGGTAAAGGCAGAGCACTAACTCCCTTAAAAGACTGTTCTACCCTTAAGATACCCCAAAACCATCTAAACAAAGTGATGAAAGAGAAAATAAAGAGAGTTAATGAGTGCACCTTTAGTCCTTGTAGTTGGTGTAGACCTCTTTTTCTTGTTGTTGCTTCCTAAATCACAGATCTCCTTCCAAAGATGACCTGCAAAAGATTAGGAATACAATGTAAACAAATATGCAACCTCTATTGATCACTTTAAAATTTTAGACATAGATATGAATGTGAAAATTAACAAAATCATGTAAGCATAGGGTTTTGGGACAAGGATGAGCTCTTTTATTCAATTACAAGATAAAAAGGATTACAACCTTTGTTGGCAAGTGCTCCACGAACCAAGTCTGGGCTCCTCTATTGTGGTTCCAAGTGCATCAATCCCACATTATCTTCTTGCAACCAACATATCACCAAGAGAAGGAGGAAGGGTTGCTTAAGAAGAAAGGGTGGAGGGGAAGGCTGGGGCTAAAACTCAGAATATGATGCAAATATTGGGCTAAGAAAGGGAAGGGATTTTGGTAGAGTTTTATTATTCTCTTGCTTATGTTCATAAATGACTCTTCAAGACCTCTTTTTATATGATAAAAATATGGTTATTTGGTTTGGGGATGGACTACAAGGGGTAAAATGGTTAGGAAACCCTCCATAGCCTATAAACTCCGTCAAATTTCGCACAATTTTATATTTTTTGCAACTTTTGGAGATAAATGCAGGCTAACTATCATTTAGAACACGTGTGTATGTGGGATAACTAGCATGCAACATGCATTTGTACATGGGCTATTAGTCTAGCAGGGTGCGTACACTATCCAAAAAATGGTTTTTTTTAAAAGGAAGTATCAACAATATTTTGGTAAAGTATGCAAATGGAAGGGCCAATGTCATGTATGCATTGATAAGGCATTTTGGAATATAACAATGATTTAGCTCAAGAATATTCATATAGGGCCTAAGGATTTGTTTTTTCGTCCTTAAGCATGTTTAATTCCCTGAGTTGTAACCATCATGCACACAACCTCTTAATGGCAACCATATCCCACTTGGAGGAAACATACACCTTAAAGAGGATCCATGTGGTAGCTCAATATCTTGTTCATCATGCTTGGGCCTAAAAAGATTTATTTCTAGTAAAAGGCCCACATTTTTCTCCCCCCACCATGGCACAATCCTTGATACTCATTCTTCTAGTGCAAAACCTATGAATGGAACTCATATTCGTAATGGGAGACGAATAATTTCCTATAAAAGTTCTTAGTGGTGATTTAAGGATTCCTTCACAATTCTTGATCCAAAGAAGATTCAAATAGGGCATAGGGATCCTTTTCCCCTTTCATGGCCATTATTAAGGCCCCAATACCTAACCATGGTGTGAAAAACCTCTTAATGGCATCCATATCCCAGAGAGGATGCCAAATATCCCTTATAAATGTTATGTGTTGTGGTTCAAGGAATTGTTCATTACACTTGAGCCCAAGAAGATTCATTTAGGTCCTAAGCCCCTTATTTGTTTCTGCCATCCATGGTATATGCTTGAGACCCATTCCTATTTTGCAAAACCTACTAATTGTGTCCATATTCATAGTGGGAAGCCAAGTATTTCCTATAGAAGTCTTATGTGGTGGTTCAAGCACTCCTTCATAATGCTTGATCCCAAGAAGATTCATATAGGGAATAATTATCCTTTTTCCCTTCTTTAACCATGACTATCTTAGAAACACTATTTTAATTGATGTGAAAGACTAAGGGAGACTACAAATTCCCAAGATAAAGATTGCAATATGGAGCTTAAGGATGAAAACATGTCTAATGGTCGTTGGTTTCGATATTTTGCAACCAGTCGTAACTAGTTATACAACCTCAAAAAATACACCAATAGATGCATACAGGAAGAAGCCTAGTGAAAATAATGCAAAATCCATGAATCCCATCTTGTGTGGTTCATCAGAATCCAAGTTTTTCAAGGGAATGCATTATGGATTGGAAAAATAAATTTTACAAGCTTCAAACTATCTATGAAGGTGATGACAAGGTTAAGGAGGAAAATATCCAAACTCATAAAAGATAGTTTGAGAACCTAAAAATGAAATATGAAGAGTATTTTGTATCCTATCTTCTCCACGTTGATTAAATTTTCCAACAACATCAAACAACTTGGTGAAAAGGATGAAGAACCAATGATTTTACAAAAGGTGTTAAGGTCACTCCCATTAAGATTTGATGCCAAAGTTTCCTCCATTGAAGAAATAAGGATCTTGATTTATTAACAATGGATGAATTGCATGGGATTCACACTACATATGAGATGAGGATAGAAAAAGGAAATCTAGCACCGAAGGAAGCAACTTTCAAAGCATCAAAGAAGACAAAAGGACACAAATCCTATGATTGTTCAAGCCATGAATAAGATCCAAAACAATCACAATTCGCGAGAAAAGTAAAAATAGGATCTGGAAAATATGAAGGTAAGATACCCTTCAAAAGTTTTAATTATGGTAGAGTAGAACATTTTTCTTATTGATCTGAAAACAGATCCAGAAGCCTGATAGGGCTTGAAAAATGCTCAAAAATGAAAGTGCTCAGAATGCGACGAAACCTGTGCCATTGCGTCCGTCTCGTCTTCCTGATTCCGGTGGTATAATTTTTATCGCAAATGGAGTTCGTATGAGGAAGATATTGCGTTCTGTCCGAAAAGCCAAACAGGCAAAATTTTGGATGCTGACTGTACCTGTCCGTACAGTCCGTACAGACACATGTCAGTCCGTACAGATGACGTGGAGGCATCCGTACGGTGACGTGGCGGTACCAGAACACGACACGTGGCAGCATTGGATGATGACACATGGCAGCACAGGAAGGTGACACGTGGCAGGCAGTTTTGGCACATTTGGCATGCGGTTTGACCAGTACGGAGGTGACACGTGTCACCACTCACAGGGTGACACGTGGCAGGATGACATCAGCATTGACGTGGCGACCGTACAATGACGTGGGCTAATGGGCATTCGACACGTGGCATGACGTGGCAGGTCCGTACATGGTACACGTGGCGGCATCAGGGAGTGCCACGTGGCATGCTGATTTGACATGCGGTCGGACCAATATTGGGGTGACATGTGTCACCACTGAAAGGGTGACACGTGGCACTAGGTGACGTCATCACTGACGTGGCGGCACGGCAAAACGACAATTGGCAGTACGGCGGCTTACGTGGCAAGATAGGTGTACCAATCAAATGTTGACGCGTGTTAAGTTCTGGTTGGTGAAAAAAGGGTGCCACGTGGCCCACTCAGGGGCAGCCACGTGGCACCCCATTGTTGGTAGTTTGTTATACGCTTTCGGCATTTTTGGCGGGAGCACCGTTATGTAAAAACCGGGCGCTACCATATAAATGGCGGAGAGTATATCCCGTGGCCCTATTGGGGCGCCACAGGACCCGGGACCGTTCCTTATGCGCGGGGGTTATGGTAAAAGATTTGACCATTTGGCCGTGGGCCTATGTGCACGCAAGAACCGGGAGCTAAGCACTGTAGGCGCGGGGAGTTTGACAATTGGCCCGTGGCCATATGCAACGGCCAAGAAACTGGGTGCTGGAGCATGCGAAAGGGGCCACGCGTGGGGCGCGTGGCCACATGGCCTCTCATACGACCGGATAATGGGGGTTGCGCCCGAGACTTGGGGGCTACGGCCCAATGACATATATAAAGTGGGTTTTTATTAAAACAATTGGGTTTTTTTAATTAATTCCACCTATTATTAGCTGATTTCTTCCATTTTTGGGGGATATTGGGCTTTTTTGGAGGCCAGATTCTTGGAGGAAGTTGGGGATGTGAAACCAACCCCAATCCTATATAAACCAGGCCTGTTTGAGGCCAAAGGACAGTCATTGTTGCAGATTTATGTTGTTGGAGAGCCAAGCCAAAGACAATTTGTTGCAGGGAAGTCCTTGAGGTGGAAACGTTGTCGGATCGTTTCTGGGAGCTTGGAGCATCAGATTTGCGTGTCGTTTCTTGCATTG
>JZKD02S2045593.1:568609-578808 GCA_000966675.3 Picea glauca | reverse complement strand
TTGACTGATATAATCCTCTTCTTTCCTCATTCTTTCGTTAAATTCGCAAAATGGTTAAAATATTCATGCAAGTTTAAAACTCAACCATAATCATAAAAGATCCTGCCCCGGATCACTTATAAATTTCCATATGCAAAAAGGGAAGATAATGATGAATAAGAACATAACAATAAAATCAAACCCTATAAATGCAAAAGAGGAAAAAATACTAAGAAGAATATTTTTTACTCTAGATAGGACAATAGCTCGTCTGAAGAGAGTGATGGATATGTTTATGAGATTGAAAAATAAGAATTCTTCTTCATGGACTTGGATACAATGTCTATTGATGTAGAAAATAAGACAATCAAAAATAAAAATTAGATTCATAAGAATAATACATTGATGGGGAAGTGAATCTTGAAGAAGAACACATTAGTGCCTTAGAAGAAATAGAAAGACTCAGGGGAAAGAATAAAAATAAGAAAGAGAAATTGCATAAATATGAAATGAAGGATCATGATATTGATGAAACAGAAAAAATAGTTATCATCTTGAAGACTCAACTAGAAGAGGAAAAAAATGTTGGTTGTGGAGCCTGATTATCTTCTTGATTTAGAGGTCTTGTGTTTTCAGTCGTGTTTATACCCCATGAATACTTTACACCCCATAAGAATGTACACTATTCCATGCGGGGGAGTGCAGGGGGGGGTTACCCCCTCTGCGGGGTTCAGGGGGGCTATCCCCTTGGCTAGGGGGTCCGGGGGCAAGAAGGCCCCCGATGGGGGTTCGGGGTAGCGTCCCCCGATGGGGGTTCGGGGGTGAAGCCCCCAAAGGAAAAATAGCCTTGTAAAAGTATATTGTAATTTCATTGTAAATCTGGACCATTCATTATAAGGTCACATATCTAACATTAGAAATTATGTTAGGGTTTTTTTCCCTACAAGGCAACCCTCTATTATGAGGGAAATGTGTTGTGGCTATGCATTATGGAAAATATTGTATTCTGAGATAGGAGACTATGAGAGAAAGAAGAGGAAGTTACAATGGGTTTGTTGTAGGTTGTATCCCTTCATTTGTTGGATAATAATAAAGGAAGGACCTGGCAATTTCTCTGGTGGATGTATCCCACACTGGGTGAACCACGTAAATATGTGTCTCTATTGTATTGTGTATCTTATGTGTTTTGTTTCCACATTTTTTTTATCTTATTGCTCCACGGTCCTATTTTCCAACAAAAAGGATAGAAGAAGTGGTGAGAATCTAACTGAAAGAAAAGAAAGAAAATTGCGAGAAGTTATAGGCTAAAATCATTTCATTAAGAAAGGAACTAGAGAAAACAACTAATCAGTTGAGTAGAAGCTTGAAGTTTGGAAAGAGCACCAAAATATAGATAATATTCTCAATTACCAAAGGTCACCATTCATCAAGACAGGTCTTGGCTACAACGAAAAATAAAAGAACCCCAAGGGAGATGCAAGCACTAAGGTCACAAAGCCATCAGAAAAGGAAAATGAAGAAAATACTAAAAACTATGCTAATATTATCAAAGGCTCCATCAACAATGAAAGGAGCAGTGGGAAATGAAATGATGACCAACAAAAACCCAATTCTTTTCACAAGAACAGTAAGAATGAGTTCATAAAATTTATTCCACCAAGTCGACCTTTCACAACCCAATACCAAAATCTCTTTCTTGGCTATTATTTTTCTTGCAATAATTTTGGTCATAAAGAACTAGATTTTAGAGCTCATGCAAGAAGTTATAATGTGAGAGATAGAAACAAAGGTTCTTATAAGACCTCAAAGAATGATTTTTTGAGAAACAAAAGCATAAGTTCTCACGGGTTTGTTGATAGAAACTACAATTCATTTTATCCCCTACTTGATTACAATATTGAATGTTATAAGTGAAATTACTATGAGCACATAGCATGTGACTATAGAAGCAACATGATAAAGTCTCCTAAATAAAACTTGGAATAATATGTTCTTACCAAGCATAGAGAAGAATACACAAAGGTTTGGAAAATGAAGCAAGAAGAACGAAAGAAGGAAGAATGTGGGCTTGCAATGTATGCTCAAGACAAAGGAAGCCAATGGTAGATTGATAGTGGATGTTCAAAACAAATGATTGGGGATCAAAAAAAAATCCTCACCCCAGAGGAAGAAAAAGGAGGCAGTGTTACCTTTGGGGATAATGATTTTGAAGGATAGTCAAAAAAGGTATCGTTAGTCTTGATAATATAAATAATAAAACACATAATGTCTTGTATGTTGAAGGGTTAAAACACAATCTTCTAAGTGTCAGTAAAATGTGTGATCAATGTTACTACCTCACATTTCATTCTAAAGGATGTGAGATAAAGAAAGCAAGTTCAGGAATATTAGTGGAAAATGAAAACATAACCCTGAGAAATGTATAGGTTCTCGATGAATTCAAAGGAGAACAATTTTGAATGGGACAAGTAAACAAAAGTTTGTTAGAACATAGAAGGATGGGTTATATAAAATTTGACAATCTAGCAAAACTCAAAAAGAAACATGTAGTAAGAGATATTCCAAGGATCTCAAAACCTACTAGCACTATTTGCAATCCATGTTAGTAAAGGAAAGAACAATCTCAGGGGGAGAAACCATTTTTCATTGATGTCAAAGGGGGAGAAGTTCTAGATAAAGGAAGGATTGCAAACAGAATGAGAGTTGCAGACAGGGGGAGTATTACATAATTGACTAAGGGTTTCCATCAATGAAAAAGGGGGAAATTGTTTGAAACATTGTTGTCATTGATCGCAAATGCATGGGGAGACTACATATCCCCAAGATAGAGATTGCAATATGAATATTGTTGGAAATATTGATTTTGGATTTTTAAGTGCTCAGTTTGGATACCCTATCTTTGAAGGAATTTTTACTCTGAATACCTAGCTCAAATGGGAGCATAGTATATATGGTTGAAACTTTAATTCTAATACCTTTCCAATGATATATGGCACTCCCTCTAACTCCATAAGAATGAGGAGATATGGAATATTATGTCAGGTCATCCCAGCTAGAAAGTATAGGTTGGTCCAATCAGTTTTACAAGTCGACCCCATAAGTGAATGTAGAAAAACTATAAATACATTATAGATGTGCGCAATTGAAGTGTATCCAAGCAAGAAGAGAAAGTAGAAGTGCACAAAATATATATGAGATGCACAATAGGAGTTGGGGAGTATTGTTGGGGTCGAATGGTGCCCAAGAGGAATTTTCTTGGAGTTTTAAGAGTGCATTAAGAAGGACTAAGCTCTATGATGATGCAAAGGGAACTGTTTTGAGGATGTGATGCTGCAGTATGGAATTATATTCTAGGAATGATGCTACGAAGTTCTCTAGGGAATGAATGCTAAATCTGACTAGGGTTTGAAGCTATGTCTAGGGTATGATGTAAGAAGAGGCGATGGAGAATAAAAAGTTAAGGGTATGATGATGATGCAAAATGCATGAAGTATGAAGCATGCAGGTGAAGTCATAAGTACTATGTCTATGAAGATATCATTTTCATTCCTATACAAGCCTTACTGAGTTGGTTCTCAGTTGAGGAGATTGGTGTCTCTAGTCGGTTGGTGCCTACATAATATCTTGCTGAGTTGGTTCTCAACTAAAGAAATTGGTGTCTTTAGTAGGTTGGTGCCTATACAATATTTTGTTGAGTTGGTCCTCAACTGAAGGGATTGGTCTCTATAGTAGGTTTGTGCCTATAAGTTGTAGTGTCCCCATTACCAGAAACTCAACAAAAAATTACTCATATACCACATTGTAGCATTCCCAACCCCAATTTGGGAAATGAAAATGAAAATTTTAAATCTGATACCATTTAATTACATAAAATTATCTGCATATGAGTTGAAATGCATTCCTAGTAGCATACATTTACATGCATGGATATAGCAAAAAAACCCATAATAGATTCAACTTAATTTAATCACATATTAATAAATAAAATACACAAGAAGACACTTATTTAATGTAAATAATCATTGATTGCATCCAAACCTCAGACGTTCCTCCCATCCTTAGACTCTACTATTCATAAAATCTTAGCAGCAGGTCACCCCCGAGCTAGGGATAAATCTCCACCAGGGAAAAAGAATCATAAGCCAAACTAAGGTCTTTCAACAACCAAAATACTTAGATTAAGGTGAAAACTCTAGAAAACAACATACAATTTCTCATTCCCCACATGTTTATCTCACCATAGGAAGTGTTCCCCTTCTCTACTCAACAGTCCTTCGACTTCCCCACTTCCCTTTTGGGGATTCAACAACATGTCATATAGGAAGTCTCAGAGCCCTGTACCTGCAACTTGGAAGCTTGGGAAAATAATTCCCAACATTTCTCTCAAGTGGAGAGAATCCTCATAGGATTGACAAATTGCCTCTTCAACTCAATATACCCTAGTTACTGGTTAACGACGACTCCCAAAGATTCCCAAGTACAAGTATGGTGTTGGAAGCCATGTACAGATGTCCATAGTGAGTGAATAATGAAGGAATGACTGAGAAGATGCATTATTTCCCAACTTTATATTTGCATGTTCCCAACTTGACACTTGTCAATATAGGAACAAAATAGGCTCCACATGGTGATACACTCCTCACTCTTAGGAACTTAGGATAAAACATATCTCACAACTTATACTTTAGGAAATATTATAAAAATATTTTCTTGGCTTAATCCCCCTTGGCTTAGCCCCTCTTCCTAAACCCTTAGACCCCTTTCCCTTCTAGTGGAGTTTATCCCCCCATACTCTTTTTTCTGGTTAGTTTGCAACAATGATGCATTTTATTAATATCTAAGTGTGATTACATTTTACAAAGATAGGCTCATTGGCCTTTTAACATCTAGTCTCTCCATCCTAATAACCACACATGCACTTTGGCCTCAAAACATATATATAAAGGCTCTTTGGCCCAAAAGTATTATGGCTCACTAGACTATGTGTACATTTACCTATACATTACAATTAGGGTTCGTCCTAGGGGCATTACATTCCCCTTTAAGCATTGTCCTTGGTGCATTATATACATATGTACAATCAAAATATTCAAAAATATTCAAAAATATGAGGGTACTATGCCCGCATAGCATATCCATTCTCCCAAGTTGCATCCTTAGGGTCGTACTAGGTCCATTGGGCCTTTACTATACTTACAGATCGATTATGGAGCTGCTTGACCTTTCGATTCAATATGCACACAGGATTTACTCAGAATTCTTCTTGGTGCTCCACCTGAATCACATTCCAATCAATTACATGATTACAATCAAGTACATACTTATTGAGAAAAGATACATGGAATATATTATGAATGCACATGGTTATAGGTAGTGAAATCATTTATGCAACATGACCAATCCTCTCCAGGATTTCAAATGGCCCACAATAATACACTGCTAGCTTTGAATAGTTCCCCAACTTCAAGGAACTTCTCTTGGCCTTCACTTTCAAGAACACATGGTCACCCACTTTAAACTCTCTTTGAGTTCTTCCCTTATTTTCATAGATTTTCTTCCTATCTTGGGAAACCTTTAAGTTTTGTTTTATCTTCACCATCTGCTCTTCCATTTCCTTGAGCAATTCTGGCCCAACCACTACTTTGTTTGTTGGGTTGTCCCAAATCACTTGTGTGTTTTATTTTATGCCATATAATGCTTCAAATGGGATCATCTTTAAATATGTTGGATACCCTTTATTATAGGAAAATTCAACCAAATGTAGATAATCTTCCCATTTCAATGGTTTGTCCATCACATACATCCTTATCATATCTTCAATCACTTGATTTACTCTATCTATTTTCCCATATGACTCTGGATGATAGGTTATTCTAAAGTTTATATTTGTCCCAAATCCTTTGAATAATCCTTTCCAAACATTTGATGTAAATTTGGGATCTCTATCAGACACAATTGTCTTGGGCACATCATGTATCTTGGAAACTTCTCTCATATAAATATCTACAATATCATGTTACTTCATTGTTCTCGGAAACTTGGTGATAAAGTCAATTGTCACTACTTCCCATTTCCACTCAGGAATGGGAAATGGATGTATCAAACAAGCTAGGAGTCTTTTCTCATCCTTGACCTTTTGTCATTCCAGACAATTGGCTATATAATTATCCACCTCTTTCTTCATGCCTGACCAATAATATTGTCTCTTGACAGGTGCAAAAGTTTTTTGGTAACCTGGGTACCTAGCATAAGGCACATTATGTATATCTCTTAACGCCAATTTTTTCATCTCCTGAAGGTTTAGCACATAAACTATTCTCCTGTACATGAGGATTCCATCATCTCTCGGCTTATAATCTTCAATTTTCGGATGCAAAATATCTTGCCATAATTTTTCCTTTATCTCCATATAATGCTGATATGATTTTGTAGCCTCTAAAATTTTGTCCTTTAAATCATATATGTACATGCTAATGGTTGTAGAGTGCATCTCATGCACCCTCCTGCTCAATGAATCAACCACCTTATTCTCTTTACCTTTGATATGCTTTATATCAAAGTCATACTCACTGAGGAATTCCAACCACTTGCTTTGTATAGCATTTAAAGTTGGTTGTCCAAACACATATTTCAGACCGTTATGGTATGTCCTCAACTAGAATCTTTTTCCCATGAGATTATGTCTCCACATATTTAAGACATGTATTATATATTCCAATTCTAAATCATGAGCGGAATAGTGTATCTCATATTCTTTTATCTTCCTTGACTCATAGCATATCACATGCCTATTTTGACTAAGGACTCCTCCAAGCCCTTCTTTGCATGCATCAATGCACACAATAAAGTCCTCATTTAGGTCAACAATATTTAATATTGGCACACTTGTCAACAAACTCTTCAAGCATTGAAAGCTCCTTTCACAATAAAAAACTCACTCAAATAGCACACCCTTCTTTTGTAAATATGTGATTGGGTGTGCAATATTCGAAAAACCCTCAATGAATATTCTATAATACCCTGCAAGCCCCAAGAAATATCTCACCTCTGAGACATTCCTTGGTACTATCCATTCTTCAATGGATTTTATCTTTTCTGGATCCATTGATATCCCTTCCTCTGATATGATATGGACCAAATAATGAATCTTCCTCTAATGGAATGAGCACTTGCTCAACTTTTCATACAACCGATGCTCCCTCAATACTTGTAGCACCATCCTCAAGTGTTTCTCATGCTCTTATTCAGACATCTAATAAATAAGTATGTCATATATAAATACAATGACAAACTTATCCAAGTAATTTCTGAAAATATGATTCACTAAGCACATGAAGACAACTGTGGTGCATTTGACAACCCAAATGGCACCACTGTAAACTCATAATGGTCATACCTCATTCTAAAAGTTGTCTTGTTGGTGTATTCTTCCTTAATTCTCACCTAATGATAACGCAATTTGAGGTCAATCTTGGAGTATACATTTGCATCTTTCAATTGATAAAAAATATCATCTATCATTGGCAAAGGATACTTGTTCTTTACAGTCACCTTATTTAGTTGTCAAAAGTCAATGCAAAGCATCAAGTTTCCATCCTTATTTTTCACAAATAGCATTGGGGCACTCCATGGTGACACACTTGAGTGTATATACCCCTTCTTTAGAATCTCTTCAAGTTGCATTTGCAATTCATTCAATTATGGTGTACTCATCATGTAAGGAGTCTTGGATACCGAGGTTGCTCCATGAATCAAATTGATAGAGAAATCAATATCTCTCTTGGGTAGTAATACTGGTATTTCTCTAAATACATATTCAAACTCTTTTAAGATATCATAGTATTCAATGCTTAACACATTATCCTCAGGTGTCTCTTCCACAAAGATGAAAATATTTGGAATCCTTTCCTGATGCTTTTTTTCAACTGCAAGGTTGAAACTTCCCTGATAGTTACTACCCTTGGAATACCCTGAATTATCCTCAAGTTCCCTTTCTCATTCAAGAAAGTAAATGACTTATTATAACAGTCTAGGACAACATGACTCTTTTCCAACCAATCCATACCAATTAGGAAATCATATGAGCCCAAAGGTATGATATTCAAATATTCCAATGTGCTTAGCCCATTCATGTCCATAGAAATTTTTTTAACCATCTCATTAATTATTCTTTTAGCTCTTGTAGATAGATGCACCAACCAAGATTTACCAAGCTTGCTTCTTGGAAAATGAAATATTTCCACCATCTTAGGATATAGATAACTATGAATAGCTCCTAAATCAATTAAAATAACAATGGGATGGTCATTAATATTACCTTCCACTTCAATCATGTGGGACTGAAACTCAACTTTCTTGTTATCCAGGGATTCATATATCCTTGGTACATTTCTACCCATGTCCTCCACCATATAAACCTTCTATACATTGTGAAGAGTTCTCACTTTTTCACCTCTATGAGAGAAATATTTGTACATGTGTTCTGACTCACAACCCCAGTGTTTCATAGGTTGTTTCATTGGTCTTCGTCCAATTCTTTCTATCATTCTAGGTTCCTTGGAAGTTGGTTGTCCCTGAGAATTATTTATGAAGAGTGGTGGCTTGGTCCCATTCTTCCTCTTCTCCATCTTTCCTTTCTTCTTGTCTTCCCAAGCATTTTGAAAAGTTGGTCTTCCTCTATGTTGATCATAGAGACACTTGGATCTCCTTATTGTTTCATCCAATGTCTTGGGATCATAATATTGTATCTTATCACTAAAAATTGATGGAAACCTACTCAAGTACCTATTAATCTTAACCTTCTCATCCTTTATGAAGTCAACATATTTCAACAACTCTAAGAATATTCTCGCATACTCATCCATTATCATACTTCCAATCTTGAGTTCAAAGAGATCCTTTGTATTTCTATCATAATAATGTTTGGTTAAGTACTTCTTTTGAAAACACCTCTTGAACTCCCTCCAAGTAATATTCTTAATATCAATGTGTTTCACTTGCACAAACTAGTCCCACCACATTGATGCCTTTCAATTGAGTTGATAGATTGAAATTATATTTTCTTCATGTGAGGTGTAATTATGCAATTGAAGGTACTTCCTCATGCCCAACATCCAAGTCTTTGCATCCTCATATTTCTTGTACTCACCATCATAATTATGAGACTTTATCTTGTTAATTCTCCTTGTAGTTCATCCACTCCAGAACTTATCTTATGCTTTCTGACAGGATATGTAATTGATCTATTGTGTGCTCTCCTAGATGGATGTATAGGTGATAGATGATGATTCCGATCAACACTTCTTGCTTCTCTTCTTTTATCATGAGACCTATGACTCCCTGACTTGCTTGACTTTGTATCCTTATCCATTTTCTTCTCTATTATGTCCAAGCTCTACAACAACTTTATGTTGAATCCATATTGTTGCTCCTTGTCTTTCATAAGCCTCTCATTATTATATTTATAAATTTTAACATATTTTTGTGTACTCTTTATGGTTTCTACCAAGTTCATGCTCTTCCCATTGCCTTCTTTATGCCCATTGGATTATGTATCTTCATTACCATGCTGACATACAACCCTCTGACCTCATCTTCATGGATGTAGGTTATCTGTGCATATTATATACCTATGATATTTGTATTGATCATGTTCTGATCTATTTTTTGTTAAATCCACAAAATGTGTAGGAAATAGGTTTTGTTAGACTAAATAATTTAACAAATTCATGAAAGTTATGCACAATTTTATTCCATAAGTGCATTAGAATCCTTTCTTCTAATTTTTGTGAATTTAATTTCCCAATTGAATTTTTTGGGTTCATATATGGCTCTTTTTTCCAACACCTTTCCAAGGAATTCTTCCTTGACCAATTCTAAGTTACGAGCAGAAAGTTATGGTCATTTGACCTTTACCCATTTACTTATTTGCACCCTTTTTAATCACATGCACTTTTGACTATGCCTGTGCATCATTTACACCAACTCCTTTGGACTTTTGATAGGATTTCAGTTGGGTTTCTTCATGGCCATATTTTGAACATTTTGTCCAAGTTTCACCTTCATTTGAGCTTCAGGCTGCTAGATACAACATACTGAAGTTTTTGGCCATTTTATCTTTGTAGCCTTGAATGCTACAAGTGCCTTCTATGTCCTCCTGTGCATTTTTAGGTGCCCAAATTTATGTTTTGACTTCATGGATGTCTTCTATGGCCCAAGAT
>JZKD02S2045593.1:522056-556226 GCA_000966675.3 Picea glauca | reverse complement strand
AAACCAACGCACATGAGTAAGACACATGAACACTAGGATTTTAAGGTGGAAACCCAAATCGGGAGAAAACCACCGCTGCCGTTGTCTCTGTCTTCAATGATTATTATTAAGAAAAAATTCTACAACAGTGTACTAGTGCAGACTCATACTAGTACGCAGGCTTCTACCTGCGGAAGGATACAACCTTCTCTCGTTTACCAGCCTTTCCTGGAAGGGAGCTTCAACCCCCTGAAGATAGCACCAGTTTCTACTGGTAGGATGCTTCTACTGAAGGGTTAAACCCTCAGACTCACTGCTGACCACGTTTCATTAATTTTCACACTGGATCAGGCAGTTTCAACCCTTTGTACATTTGTCAGCAACCATATTTTGCCCAAAACTTTAGAATATCAGCAATAACCCAGACTTCAATATGCATTCATCATCCTTCGTCGGAGATCCTAACTTTCATATGCATCCTTAATGTGAATGACCCGTATTGATCAGTAATAATATGTGTTGCTGAGCAGTTCAGATCTTTTGTAACTTACCGGGATTCATTGTAGTTCTGCCACCTACACAAATTACCTCAGCGATCTGTAGATGTGCCTATTGTCAGGAAATAGCCTCCACATCCTCCAGAAGGGACCCCTGCAACCTATCACTGTCCTTACCGTCTTGCTTTTCTTCTTCGGATCACCTGTATAAAGAGCATCGACCCCTTCTTAAACCCATGGATCCAGGACCCGTTCAACGCTCATTGGGTCCCATATTTATTGCTCGGGGGAAATCGGGTCCCTTTTTAAAATTTTAATTAAACCTACGCGTGCCTTTTTAAATCGGGTTTCGACATTCCATATGCTATCCCTCTTGAGCTTAGCTCCCGGTCAATGTGACTGTCACACCGTGACCACAACCTTACCCCATCGGGGCTACGGGGTTCGTGATGCCTCAATGCATACACCCGCGTGATTCTCGATCGTCCAAATCCTGACGCTCCTTTATGCTGATAGTTGTACTCCACTATGTCGTTGTCCTCCTTCTCTGTTGTGCTGACAGTTGTTCCCCACTGATCGGGGTTTCACTGATCGTGATTTCACACTGCACAAATCCCTTGTCACCGGGATATCCGATTTCCCGATGGACAAAGTGCCAACGGCACCCAATCCTTTGCCACGTGTCCTTCCAGATGAATGGCTCTGATCTTTCCGGGGTTTCGAGACCTGCAAGTCCTGATGCCTGATGTCTCGGGTCTCCGATGCACACGATTATGTGACATGTGTCCTTCTTCAGACGGACAGCTCAAATTAACTCTCGGGATTTCGAGACTTGTGTTAACGGTCCAGATGCGATCTTTATTCAACAACTGTGATTAAATCGCTAAATCGCGAAATCGCGAAATCGGAATTCCTAATGTCAAGTGACTTTGTCATTTCAAATTCCCGATCCCCGATACTCTGCTGACGTCACACGTGGTTTGACACGTGTTAAATACTGCCACGTGTCACTCTGATTCGTGACTTACATGTACCTGAAGTGTTGACTCTACCTGACACCTGTCATTCCCTGGTTGTGCCACGTGTCCCTAGCTGACATGGTCTGTTGTCGTGAATTGGATCGACAGTCTAGATCACATGTTGATTTGACGGTTCAGGTTCAGTCGGGATTTCTTTCATCGCGATTTCGGGGTTTCTGTTGTAATTGTTCACGGGACTCGTGAAACTCCGATTCCCGATTCTCCGATGAAGCAAATCAACGGTCCATATCCCATGCTTGCTTCAACGGCTGTGATCAAGTCGCGAAATCGCATATCGCGATTTCAGGGTTTTCGTTGTCGAATGAGTTGGACATTTCAAAGTCCCGATCCCCGATTCTCTGATGGCTTATCTCCCTCGCAGCTTCTGCAGATCTGATGGCTATCGCATGCTTTCTTCAATGGCTGCGATCAAGTCGCGAAATCACATATCGTGATTTCGGGGTTTTCGTTGTCGAATGAATTGGACATTTCAAAGTACCGATCCTCGATTCTCTTATGGCTTATCTCCCTCGCAGCTTCTGCAGATCTGACGGTTGTCAGCGGTGCTCTGCAACAATCATATGCGCCCATACAAAACTCAACCATACACTGATTTTCTAACATGAAATCTCTTCTTCCTCCTTTTTCTCATCCTTTGCCATCAATTACAATATTTCCAACATTTTATGGTATCGGCTAAACCACACTTCACACATATCTCCCACACCACTTGCCACTGTGCCATCCATTTCTACTATGGACCTACCACCATGGTATCGCATGTCACCGCCATGTCTCTTCCACATAACTTCCACATCATGCTAACATCATATACGAAAAAGTACCCAATATTTTCCATTTTTCCCAATTTTCAAATTTTTCCATAAATTCATAAATTTTGATTTTCTGCCCTAGTTGCCATGGAAATAAGAAATTAAGCTTATTGTAGCTAATTTAGACCCTATAATCGACTGATTACCTCCACGTATGACTAATGGGAATTTCTTGAAATGAATTTCACTCGAATTTTCTTAGAAATTCAGGATTTGTTTCCCAAATTTTCCATGTTCATTCTGCAATTCAACCAATTACAGTCCCATAAATGCCTAGTCTGAGATTAAAATTGGGGATTTTTAATCCTTGGGAAAATTTTCCTCAATTACTCGTGAAATTTCCCAATTTCATTGTAGTAATTTCGACAAACATGTTGCAAACAACCCTTTCTAACATTATGTCGAACAGCTTGCATGCAAACTCTTTAAACTCAACTTCAACACTCTATCTATGGCCCATACAGGCTCATTGTTGAACCTGTGGCTCTGATACCACATTTTAGTGTCCCCATTACCAACAAATCAACAAAAAAATGTTCGATACCACATTGTAGCATTCCCCATCCCCAACATGGGAAATGCCACACAAAATTTTTGAATCTGATACCATTTAATTAACATAAAATGTTGTACATATGAACTGAAATGGATCCCTAATAACATACATTTACATGCATAAATACAACATAAAAACCCATAACATATTCAACTTAATTTAAACACATATTACTAAATAAAATACACAATAAGACACTTATATTTTGTAAATAATCATTGACTGTGTGTGGACCTCAGATGTTCCTCCCAACCTTAGACTCTGCTACTCATAAACTCTTAGCAGCAGGTTACCCCTGAGATGGAGCTAAATATCCACCAAGGTAAAGTAATTCTAAGCCAAGATAAGGTCTTTCAACAAAAAAAATACTCAGATTACGGTGAAAACTCTAGAAAACAACCTACAGTCACTCATTCTCAACATGCATACCCCACCCTAAGAAGTATGCCCCTTCTCTTCTCAACAGTCCTTTGACTACCTCACTTCCCTTATAGGGCTTCAGAAACAGGCCGAACAAGAAGTCTTAGATCCCTGTAGTTGCAACTTGTCACCTTGGGAAAATAATTCCCAACGGTTCTCTCACCTAGAGAGAATGCTCATGGGCATGAAAACCTGCTTCTTCAACAAAAATGGTCCTGACAACCTGCCTCTTCATATGAATATACCCTAGTTACTAGTTAAAAAAAACTCCCAAATCTTTCCAAGTACAAGTATGGTGCTAGTATCCATGTACAAATGTCGAGAGTGAGTGAATAATGAAGGAATAATTGGGAAGATACATTATTTCCAAACTTTATATTTGCATGTTCCCAAATTAACACTTGTCAAGCTAGGAACAACATGGGATCCACATGGTGATACATTCCTCACTCTTAGGAACTTAGGACAAAATCATATCCCACAACTTAGAATTTAGGAAATATTATAATAATATTTTCTTGGTTTAAGCCCCCTTGGCCCTATTCCTAGACCCTTAGCCCCCTTTCCCTTTTAGTGGAGTTTATCCCCCCATACTCTTTTGTGTCCTTGGTTTGCAGAAATTATGCATTTTATTAATATCTAAGTGTTATTACATTTTACAAAGATAGGCTCGCTGGCATTTTAGCCTCCAGGCTCTCTAGCCTAATAACCACATAGGCACTCTGGCGTCAAAACATATATATAAAGGCTCTTTGGCCCAAAATTATTTGTCTCACTATCCTATATGTACATTTACATTTACATTACAATTGGGGCTCCATCTAGGGGTATTACACAAGATTTACAACAATAGGTTGGTGCCTACATACATTTATAAAGATAATTCTTTGTGGTTCTCTCCCACAAGGGTTTCCAAATTAAACTCTATGTACTATGATTTGAGTTTACATGCATTTATTGTTTTAAAGTTAACGAATGATTGATGCATTCCCATTTAAAGTAAAAATTATATTATAATGATTCACTNNCCTCGCCCCCTCAGTATAAGTGTAAGTTCAAGAATTGGTATTAGAGTAGGTTCATTTGGAAACAGTGTAATTGATCGAAGGAAGATCTTGGGAGAACACATGGCTAGTTAAGAAGGTTTCTCCACAAATAGGGCTATGTTGTTTGATGAAACACACTAGGCCTTTTGGATCATAAGGATGCGAACATATCTAATGGACCTTTGTTTCGATATTTGATAATCAGTTGTGACTAGTTATACAACCCCAAAAACTCCACCAATAGATGTAGACAGAAAGAAGCCTAGTGAAAATAATGCAAAATCCATGAATGTCATCTTGTGTGGTCTATCAGAATCCAAGTTTGTTAAGGAAATGCTTTGCGGATTGGTAAAATAAATTTGGGACAAGCTTCAAAATATCTATGAAGGCGATGACAAGGTTAAGAAGGAAAAGATCCAAACACATATAAGATAGTTTGAGATCCTAAAAATGAAAGATGAAGAGAATGTTGCAGCCTATAATCTCCATTTTGATGAAATTATCAACACCATTAGAGGACTTGGTGAAAAGGTTGAAGAATCGATAATTTTACGAAATGTTTTAAGGTCACTCCCCATAAGATTTGATGCCAAATTTTCCACCATTGAAGAAATGAAGGATCTTGATCCATTAACAATGGATGAATTGCATGGGATTTTAACTGCATATGAGATGAGGAAAGAAAAATAAAATTCAACATCGAAGGAAGCAACTTTCAAAGCATCAAAGAAGACAAAAGGATACAAATCATGTGATTGTTCTAGCCATGAATCAGATATAGAAGAAGAAAAATTCGTGAGAAAACTAAAAAGAGGATCTCGAAAACACAAAGGTAGGCTACCCTTCAAATATTTTAATTGTGGTAGAGTAGTGCATTGTGTTGGGGAATAGGGTGAAACCTTTTATGAAATAGACAATTCTACATTTAATCGAAGAGGGAATAAAATTTCGAAGACAAAAGGTGGTGTGTAAAGACTGTTAGAATATAATGGATGTGCTCGTTTTACCATTGAAAATATCGCTATTGTCACCCAACCATAGGCCAAAGCCACCCTACGAGCACCTTAACCTTGACAGAGAATCACTCTGGAAGAAAACCCTAGGCTAGATAGCCAAACAAAGGGTAGTGCTCCTTTCCCCAAGGATAATGCACCAACAAGAGATGATCAGATAGTCCAAACCCTAACCAAGAGATAGTCCAAGCCAAACGTGATATGCTAGTTGCAGCAGATGCAATGGAAACTCTCCTCCAAACTCGTGCACAAAACCAAGCACTGTAGTGTGCACAAGTGTTGCTCTGCAATTCTGAGACTAGCTTCTAGAATGAAGACTGGCCTCCTGTATTTATAGTAATTCTGGCTAACTACCTGGGCCAACTTCTCATTCTGGGTATCTGTCTGTTTAGTATATATTATTTCTTCTGGCCGACTTATTATCTTGGAGGCTAATAACCTAATACAAGTTATCTTCTTGAGCCGACATGTCTTCTAGGGTTTCTTCTTGCTTCCCAGAATATTCTATTCTCATCAGGTTTACACATGGAGGTAAATACCTCCTGTAGCTACCATAATATCAACAAAGACATTGTTACAACACTTAAGCACAACGCACTATGATCAAAACATCACAATGCATATTGGAAATCCTGTACATAACAACAATATCACTTGGTCACTTGATGATAATGAGCCATGGGGTATACTATTTATAGCCTCAAGATCTAACCAACTTCCATAAAATTGGGAGGATCTTGTCCACATGTAAATGTCGGTTGTTAGAATTTACTCCATGAAATCCATGTTGCCTAGTCAACTTGACAAGGATGCTCGACCTAACTGCCTGTGTGTCCAAATCATAGTCGATTTCTCAGCTGGTTGATCCACCAACTGACTATTTTTTATTGTTGGTCGACTGTTCGACCGAAAGACTTGTTGACTACTTAACCAACTAATGTATAGATCTAGTCGATCGCTCACCCGGCTATTTCCATATGTAGGTTGATTGCACAATCGACTGATCCCAGGAGAAGTGTGATGAACCATCATGACTTGATGTTCCTATTGGGCCTCTAATTTGATTCCATTTCAACTTCCAGTAAACCTCTTTTGACCCATTAAAGCCACTCTTTTCACCATAATAACCACTATGTTTATTACATTTTTTTCTAAAATGGTCATTCAAGGCTCATAAACTAATTATAGTAGTTTATTAAGTGTTTTACCATAGTTTTTAATATATTAGAATGATTAAAAGTGTTTTTAATACTAATTATGGTTTATTGATCTCAAGTCCTATAACCAACATAGTGGTATGGTAACCCACGTTGTAGTTACTAGTACTTCCGGACTTCTATGAGGAAAATTGTGACCTGGGTTTTCTCTACATCAATGTCAACATGTTTCTATGCTATTAAAAACATGCCCATGTCGATTATCCTAGCCTCCATCTCATAATCATCACTTCAACCCAAAATTAGTAGCAATTTCCACATAATCAACTTTGGGCACAAATTTTGAGGTGATGAAGTCAAATCCTGAAAATACAAGATATGGGTTTTTTCTAGAAGGGTCCCAATTGGTTACCATTGGGTAGTTTTCTAGAATTAAGTATGGTTTGGATGCTACATCTGATTTTCTAATCTAGGTTTGTCCAGATTTCTTGTTACGTCATTTTTCAAATTACATGCTAAATAGTAGCAAGGGACGAGATCTCCAGGGAAAAAATCTAATTGGGGTCAAGGTTTGGAGATATTATTGTGTAATTTTATGTCATAATAATATCTTCCAATGATTTTCCAAATTCATTTTGGCCCCTTTGCTCTCAATTGAGTTATTTGTTATAATTTCATTGATATATACAATGCATGAGAACATGGATCTGCTTAGGGCATGTGCACATTTAGAACACAAACCATGTATAAATACTTGCTAAAACAATGTAGAGGCAGGGGGATAAAAGCTAGAAATAGTGAGTGAACAATAGATGGAGCATTTAGATCACAACTTGTAGATTCAAATCGACATTATCATGTATTGAACTTCATTTGCTAATTAATATAAATTATGGTGTTCTGAGTCATTTTGTGGTTTAAACTCTCCTCCATCCTATAAGTTCGTAGGGAAATGATACTTTTATTGGGAAGGGCCCACCAATATGGCATCGTTGCTTTGTATTGTTAGTATATATTTGTAAGTAATTGTTTGTTGAGGTAGACCTAGTTTCATTTTTCATTTGGTAATTGAGTTTCGTTTATCTCTTTATTTCACATTAATTTTTTCTTTGTTTCATGTATTGAACTGACCGAGGGTTGAATGATTTCACAAAAACATTTTGATATCATAGGATTGATCAAGTTTTGTAACTTGAGTGTCCTTGTAGCATACTTTGTTCCAACATTCATTTCAAGTAATACTTGTTTATATTATTTCATAACTACTCTACCTTTGACATTCTTTTTTATTATAATCATTGTGATAACATTGTGTTAATTCATTGTACAAATCGATTTTTGGTATGGTTGGAATCGAATTATAATTATACTTATGTAGTAGTTTTGGTTTGAGTACTGTGAACCATAATTCTTTCATTACATGCAATTGTCTCAATTTACAAAATGGTTTATACATATCATATTTGATTCGATTCGATCATAACACAAACATAGTTTAAGTTGCAAAGACAATAATTTTTGTGTCCTATTCCATGCACATACAATGTTGGAATATCTAAGCTTACGCCACTGGATTGATGATTAATACTCAACAATTAAGTTAATTAATTGGATCGACAATTCCAACACCCCCCATCAACACACATTTCTGGAGATTCGAGAGGTGAAATTACGTCATCATGACACCCCCCATAATTGTAGCTTCTTTAAGCCCAAGCATCATATAGAGCTTGATAAAATTGGCTTTAGATAAAGGTTTAGTGAAGATGTCAACAACGTGATAATATATTCTGAAATATTCAAGAGAGACGACATTATCATGAATCAACTGTCTCAAATAGTGAGCTTGGAGCTCAACATGCTTCATCTTACTATGGGAAACAAGATTGTCAACAACATGTATGGCACTTTTATTATCATAGAATATTGTAGTCAAGGTTTGAACAAGAGAGCCAAGTTCACCCAAAAGTTGGAAGATTCATATTGCTTCAATACTTGCTTGAACGACGCCACGATATTATGCTTTTGTAGTAAAAAAGGATACTACCTTTTTTTTTCTTGCATGACCACATGAATGGTCCAATGCTAAGGAAAGACATATAGCCAGAACTGGACTTACAATCATCATTGTTTCCATCCCAGTCATATTTGGTGAATCCAACCAATGATTTTGAACTTCAACAATACTTGATACCAAAATGAGCAATACCCTTGAAATAACAGACAATTTGTTTGACTACTTTTCACTTGCTTTCTCTATTGTCTTGCATAAACTAAGAAACCACACTAACAACAAAGGAAATTTCAATTCAACTATGAGTAAGATAAATGAGACTATCGACCAGTTGTCGATAAAGAATGGCATCAACTTTGGGAGTTTGAAAAGTATTGGTGACCTTTACACTAGATTTAAAAGGAGTAACACATGGATTACAATTGACCATATTAAAATGTGTCAAAATATCCATGACCTATATAGATTGAAATGAAAAAACCATCATAGAGTGGTAATAATTGAAGACCCAAAAAATAATGCAGAGTACAATATTTGTCATGTCAAAGGAGTCAACAAGTTGTTTCTTCAATCTAAGTATGAGATTAGTATTATTGCGAGTAATGACAAGGTCATCAACATATACAACAACAATCAAAGTGTCTCCATTGGCATGGAGTACATACAAGTTGTGATCAATTCACAATGTTTGAAACCAATTCGAAGAAAGAAACTACCAATCTTAGCATACCAAGCTTGGGGAGCTTGCTTCAAACCACAAAGTGACTTCTCGAGTCGACAAACTAGGTTAGAATATCACAAAACTAGGTGGTTGTTCCATGAAAAATTATTCAGATAGGTCTCCATGAAGAAAATCACTCTTCACATCCATCTGATGGATTTTCCATCCAAAACAAGTAGTAAGGGAAATAATCAATTGAACAGAATTAATCTTTTCAACAAGGGAAAAGGTCTTAGTGTATTCGATAGCTTCTTGTTGAGAAAACACCTTTGCAGCTAGGTGATCTTTATGTCACTCAATAATACCTTCACAGGTAAATTTGTTCTTATAGACCCATCGACAGTTCACAATGTTCTTTCATTGCGGTCGGGAAACTAAGTCCCAAGTGTGATTCTTTGAAAAAGAATCAATTTATGTTTTCCTATCCTGTTCCCATTCAAGTCATCCTTGAGCATCTAAATAAGAAACAAGATCAAAGGATTCAAATACATGAGTCATCAATGCAATGCTAGCATGTTTCTTTGACTTTGAGTTTTTTGTCTAGAGGAAATATCGCCAGCATTAGGTCCAACACCTTCAAATCTCTTGGTATCCCATTTGGGTAGACAAGAAACAAAGTAATTGTTGTTCACTACAATAGGACGATCAAAATTCGAAACAATTTCAGTCGACGGAGATGGAGGACCAGTAGAAACTAATCTCGAAGAATTAATCAACTCACATGTTTAAAGTCTAGTTGAAACAAGAATGGATTTCAACTGTCTACTCGAAGGAATGAAAAATGGAACACGAGAGATAGATTCATATATGACATCAAATAGATCATCCTATAGAAATCCAGAGGAGGCATGCAACAACTTGATGCCAGAATACTTCTCATGAAACCATACATTTCATATGATAATGATTTATCATTTGACAGGATCAAACAATCAACATGATTTAGACTCTTTAGAGTATCCCATCATGATGCAAGCATGACTCTTTGCATCCAAATTATTTATGCAATCATAAAAAATATCATCCTAGGAAACAAATCCAAACACATGGAGGTGTCCGACTAAATTCCTTTTTCCACACCATTGTTCAACTAGAGTCACTAAAGGAACATCTCAGGTCGAGATGTGATTAAGTAGATATCTTTCACAATATACAACTTCAACCCAAAAGCGAGGAGATAGATCTTTATCATGCAAAATACATCTAACTATTTCAATTAATATCTAATTCTTTCATTCTACAATGTCATTATGCTTAAGTGTGTGAAGAACTATTTGTTTCTAGCCAATACTAGATCGAACCAAGTATTCTTTAAAATGTCTATTTATATACTCAACACCATTTTCCAATCTCAGGAACTCGATGGGTCAACCACATTGATTTTTAGCAAAGGCTCTAAATTCTTTGAACTTTTCAAAGACATGTTTCTTATTCTTCAGAAAATAAACCCAAGTGAAACAAGAGAGATCATCAATAAAAGTTAAGATATACCTTGCACCTACTAGGGAATGTAGTTTGATGCAACAAACATCACTGTGAACCAACTCCAAGAGGTTATATGCTCACCACACTTTGCTAGTGTCAAATGGTGCATGATGATGCTTTCCAAGAACACAACCTTTACAAAATCCTTTAGGGAGAAACACTTTAGGTATATGAACAACCATGTTATGAGTTTCCATCGATGACATAATTTGAAAATTTAGGTGTTTGAGTCGTTCATGCCAAGTGTAAATTCGCTCATTAGTGTGAGAAACAAGCGCAGTCGGTTCAGTACTAAGTCGAGGCATGTCATGAAATTTATATAGATTATCCTTCGGGTTGAGAAAACCTACAACGAAAATTGACTGACCTTTATTCAAATACCGAACAAAGAACTAATCTGGCCAAAATCATACAATCTTACCTATCTCTGTTAACTAAGAAACATAGAACATATTGGAACTAATATTTGGCACATGATTAACATAGAAAATTCTCCCATTCCATAGGAATCATCACTTTGACCAACAATATCGAGAGAAAAATCATTGGAAACATAAATATTCCTCTCCTCAACATCATTCAAGGATGTGAATAAGGAGGCATCCTTATCCACATTATGAGTGCACCTAGAGTCGACTACCCATTAGTTCTATGCAGAATGAGACATCAAGGCTTGAGAAGTTTTGACTTGCAAGGTGAAATTATCAGTGGGTTGGTGAACAACAGACAAGTCTCCTCCAGGCATTTAACCTTCTCGTCTAAATCGTCTCTCTTCTTGTAGAATAATTTCTCCACATGTACAGTCTTTCCACAATACTGGCATGCCTTCTTCTTTTGAATTTGATAGGGTGCATCTATTTTCCCTTTAGGTTTCTAGTCATGGCTTCTAGGTATCTATGTATGGGTATCAAACCTTCCTCTTTCCTTGTGATTCGACTTTCTCTTTCCCTTGAGAAAGTGGGTTTGATATTTACCACCAAGATTTCCTTCTGCAAGAAATCTATGTTGATCAGTAATCAAAAGAACAAAAAAATATTCAAAGGTGTAGTCCTTACCATCTTCCTTCCATGCCTTCCAGTTGGTGTGGAAATTCAAAATGAACATGTTGAATGGTGTTCTCAAATTCATCAGGACCAACTTGATGAGTTGTCCATCTTTATTCTGATAATTCTTTCCACATTCGCCCAATTTCAACTGGATTTCCTTTACATGCGCCAGATAGTCCTCTATTCTATCAAAAGAATAAGGATTGAGAGAGATCAACTCTTTCTCCAATTGCATGACGTGGCTTTCGTCGACTATGTCGAATATCGACTTCAACTTCTTCTAGACTTGATAAGGGAATTCGATTCCAATGAGATGAAAATGAATCTTCCATGAGATATAGTTCGTGATGACCCCCACAGCCTCATCCTTCTTTCCATCAACAATGAACTTTGCATGATCATCTGTTGGATATGGAATCACAGTCTTTATATACTACCATAGTCCTTTACTCTTCAATAGGGTTTCCATGTCTAGTTTCCATACTATATAATTTAATCCATTCAAAATTACATGATTGATCTTCAAATCCATCTTTGATATCTAGACATAAAGTTTTTTGTTTCAACCAGTTCCAATCAGAAAACCACTAGCCCAGATTCAATGGCACAACCGATCTGGCTCAACAAGGTTTCCAAATAATAGGTGAGGTTTAAAATGATTAGCTCTGATACCATGTTGGTGAATAGGGTAAAACCTGTTATGAAACAAACAATTTTGCAACTAATCGAAGAGGGAATAATTTTTTTAAAACAAAAGGTGGTGTCTAAAGACACCATTACAACACTTAAGCATAATACACTATGATCAGAAAATCACAATGCATATTGGACATCTTGTACACAACAATGATATCACTTGATCGCTTGATGATAATGACCCATGGGGTATACTATTTATAGCTTCAAGATCGAACTAACTTCCATGAAATTTGTAGGATCGTGTCCACATATAACCGTAAAATGTTATAGTTGACTCTATCAAATCCATGTTGTTTAGTTGGCTCAACAAGGATTCTCGACCTAACTGCCCATTCATCCAACATGTAGTAAATTTCTTAGTTGCTCGATCAACCAACGGACTAACTTCGAATTTTGGTTGACTTTATGACTGACAGAATTTTCGAATACTCAACCGACTAATGTAGAGATCTATTTGATCGCCCTTCTGATTGATTCCAAGAGAATTGTGATGAACCATCATGACTTGATGTTCCAACACATTGTTTTGTTAAATTTCCATATAAAAAAGGGAAGAAAACGATGAAGAAGAACATAACAATAAAACCAAACCTTATAAACACAAAAGAGGAAAATATACTAAGAAGAAGAGCTTTTTCTCTAGAGAGGACAATAACTCGTCTGAAGAAATTGATAGTTATGTTTCTGAGATTGAAAAAGAATAATTCCTCTTCATGTCCATGGATACAAAGTCTACTAATATAGAAAGTGAATCTTGAAGCAGAACATATTAGTGTGTTACGAGGGAAAAACTCTCTATGGCCAAGGGTAAACCACAACAGATAGGTATGACTATATAAATCAACTCAATTCCATTGTATGCTATATAAACTAATGTGTAAGATAAGAAAGAGGCCTACCTCGATCCAACATTTGATGATGTTCCACCATTGAGCACTTCGACCCAAAGCTTTGTACCTACAATAAGTTCCTAATGAACAAGCAAAGCAAGTATCTAGTGATAATGTAAAGGGGTTAACACATCAGATAGCATAATCCATTAATAAACATTACAAACATGCCCATGGATAATAATCATATATTTGCACACTATCAATAGGATGAGAAATGAGTATTTCTATTAATAATTGATCAACAAAAGTGTCAACATTACAGACTTTCATGTTGGCATGGTTCCAAACCAAGGAACCAAGTTCCTTCCAACTGGGTCTCCACCACTTCAATCCTCCACGAAAGGAAAGCTCGAAAGAGAGAGACAATGAGGTTCTCTCAACAATAGGGAAAGAGCTTGGGGGCTGAATATTGTGTTCAGACTTGAGGGACAAAAGGATGCAGACTCAATATGAAGTAATTTCTCCAGAGTAACTTTGCTCTCAAAGTTGAACGCTTTATTCACTTTTCCATAGCTCGAAATTGTGCTCTTATAGCCTTCAAAATGCAACTGAAGGGCCGATTCATAATGTTTTAAGTATATGGAAGGCCAAGGATCAGAGATCTCTTGTCGTGACATGGAAACCCGACTCTATTTTTGTATTTTCTGGCACAAATCTCGATGTACGCGGGTTGTAGTGGAGCATCCTGCGTATACGCTTGTTGTATAGTTGATAGGGTGTGTATATGTGGAAAATGTTTATTTTTAGCTCTGGATTTATCAAAAAGGGATGATAAGTATGCATAGGGAAATGGAAACAAGCCCTTTGTGCAAGATAGTAATGGTGAGGAAAATCTTGCTATAACAGATGCCCCTTAATGTGTGAGATCAAAGGAATATATGTGATGGTCGAAATACATTATAAATAACCCATGAGTGGAGTGGTAGAGAACCAGTTGGACAAGATCGATTGCTCATTACATTTTGTACTGACTTTGGATACATGGCTTCCAAGAATACAATGCAAATCCATGTGAAAAATATACCAAATAAGTGTCTGTGGCCATGAAAAGGCAGATACAATTGTGGTTATATGCCAAAAGTTGTCATAGTCACGAACAAGTCCCAGTGAAATTAGTCTCAAAATCAATATGAAGATATCTATATACCATGGAGTACAATGATCTCCCATGATCACTAAAGTCGAACAGGTGTTGGTCCAATGAAAGGGAAGCAACAACTCAGGAAAGTTGCGGCCACATAGTGATGTCTTCAAGTCTTCTACACTATCCGCCAAGGGTGCAATTCTACATCATGTGAATAAAGGAGTTTAGGTCGAACATAATGAGACATAATTTGGTTACTGGTCATTAAGGTATATCGTTAACAAACACAAGACAAACTACCAATAATGAAAGTAGGTATCAAGGCACCGAGTACATTCCTACAAGTGTGAATAAAGGAGTCAGTTTCAAACACTTGAGAAATCCATTAATTAGGAGGCATTGATGTATTCCCCTCTGTCAATGGAGAGAGAGCCTACCACTAATGACTGTAAGCCTCAAGGTACTCATAAAAATCTAGGTCCCCATAGATGAGATGAAGTTGATGGAAAGAGACCCATTGAAAGGAGAGCATTAAGGCATATCTCATCAATCAGCATGAGGAACAAAGCATGAGCTTCATGATTTGGTGGAGATCGAAAGAAGAACATGTTCACAAACCAATGACCCTATGCATCTTTCACGTGTATCAAATGAAAGTGGTACACGAAAAAGAGCCTTTGAATAACAACCAATGATGAAAACTACTGACAAAGGCGAGGAAACCATCAATAAGGCTAATGGAATACAAGACACTACAAAAATCCTAAAATGTGAATAGATTTCTTGTCGTCGAACACAAGGGAAACCACCCAGTCAATGACTAATGATGAAATGTCGATTGTTGGGTTCAAGGTGACCTACTGATGATGCAAGTAGGGCCAGGGTGTGTGATAAGACCATAGTATCATGTGATTTTGAGACAAAATGAGGGTATGGATGACATGCAAAGTCAAGGTTTATGAGGAGTAGCCGACGCAGGTTGTGATATTTCCTTTGAACAAGAGCATGAGACATGTGGTGGACTTCGACAACATAGAATCAATGATGTGATTGTTAGATGCAGGAGGCATCAATAACATTCTCTATAGGGACTGGAAGAGTAACCAGTCGATAGAGAAAACTCTATAACGAGATCATCTTCCTAAGGCCATGCTAAAACCCAAAATTATGATGACACAAGGACTCAATAATTTTGTGCTCTATTCAAAGGCGACACAACATCTACGAATTATAATATAGTACTCCCTTCCTGCCCATATTTTTTTGTTTTTTCATAGAAAATGAATGCTATGATACATAGGAGGAAACGAGTGTCGCAAGTAAGCAAAACTAGTTCCAGAAGTGGAATGTACCTATGCGTAATGCAAGGAAATGCATGCGGGATATGGACACTCAGGGTGATGTTTCCTCCAGGGTATAGGGTGTCAAATTTTGAAGGATATAAACAAGGCTCTTCTTGGTTGAGGATGCAAAACTTCTTAGGCAACGGTTTATAATGCAAAGTGAGAACCGGCTAAAGGCTCAATACTGCAAGCGAGGGCAAGATATGCAATCACAACTTAATGCCAAAAAATATCCATTTTTATGTATTGTAGTCTACTTGGTGTGAAAAAGGGGTAAAATTGTGCCAAATAGACGTCTTTTCAAATCCAATTTATGAGTGTGAAAAATACAAGTTCACCCGGAAATCTTTTCTTTTTTTTATAATGAGTCAAAAAAGAGCTTAACTAAGACTTGTGACCTTTCAAATCCATTTTAATGAGTTTGAAAGGGACAAATCACTCGATCATATTTCCGGTTTTTAGATGATTCGGAAAAGAGCTTAACTAAGACTCATTTTCGGTGTCTTAATCAACATGTAAATGGGGAGGCCAAGGCTCCCGTATCAGTCTTCTGTGGAAAGTCAGTATCTCATGGATCGCTGACAAAAGCTTGAGAAAACCCATAGTTATCCAAGTCAAGGAGGAGAAACTGTTGATGGAGGATACCTTTTCCGTGATGGTTCGAATAATGTCTCTTAATGGAAAATACATAGGTGGGGGTATGGGATGCCCCATCAAGTCGTCCCAATCGAAGGGAACATTGTCATGACTTGGAGAGAGAGCATTCGGCAAGATAATAAATCTCTCTCGTTCAAAATGAGTAGGGTTAGGAATGTTGATGACATGACTAAGAGGTGCATCACTCTCTTCAAGGAGAGTAGGGTTGACCAGATATTGCACTAGTGTGGACGATTATTCAATTATAGGTTGAAGAGGATGCATAGTAATGGGGGGCAAGAGGTGCTTCACTTTCAAAAAAGGAGGCGAGGTCAGGAGGGGATTGCGGTGGTGGGACCACCAAGGAAATCAAAGTACAAGTAGTGCGAGGAGAAACCAGGGATGTCTCAGAATCTGAAGGGCTCTTTGCTAAGCCCCACGCTTCTAGTATCTCAGCAGTAACCATACACAAATGTGTAAGGTGATTTCCTTCACAATTCCTGCAAAGGAATTTAGGCTTATGTCTGAGACGTCTAGGATTCTTGATGTAATTAGCAGGGGAAAGAGAGTCATCTCTCGAATGATGAATAAAGGTTGGAGACGTGACATGGCTATGATTCAGAGTGAAAAGGATGGTGCCCTCAACATAATTAGTAGAGGTTGGGTGTGAGTTGCCGACATAATTTGTAGAAAATGTAGACCCATATCCGACATGACTGGAAGAGTTTGGGGATGGAGCACCAATCTGATTGACAGTGACTGGGCTATCGATAGATGGTGGTATTTGATTCCAAGGTCCAAGGAAATATTGATTTTGAAATATTGCAAGCCAAGAAGGATCCTGGTGTACTCCTCGTCCTTGCCCAGAAGGGTGATAGCTTGCACTAAAATGTTCTGAAGAAGTTTGGACAGGCATCATCACTGAGGTCTGCGAAGGGATTGAGGTCAGATAAGAATTATTTGAGTGATGATATATGTTTCCCCCTTGCGAAGGGGTCTCGTAAATAGGGTAGCCCGAACCGTAAAATTGGTTTTCTCCAAATGAAATACCCAAAGGCATCTGAGGGTTGGTCATGGGAAAAATGTTCGAAGGAACTGACATGGTGGGTGACAGATGCATGGGTGGTGCATAATAAGTGGGAAATGAACCTATCTGAGAACTGGCTCTTGGAAGAGCATAGTTAGCATGAGATTCAAAAGGGGGGAGGTTCCAACCTCCCATGAGGACATGACTCATATCAAACAAAGGAGTAGGCATCAGAGCCAGATTCATATATGTGGACCAGGGATAGGATTGCACAGGTGAATACATATCAAAAGAAAAATTACTAGAGACCCAAGGCGCGGACTGAGTGTTGTAGTTCTGCACACCATTGTAAAAAGCGGAAGGATCCATCCCCATGAAATGAGTAGACATCATGGGGTGGGTAGCAGTAAATGAGGGAGCAAAAGAAACTAAACTATCCATGATGACAAAACCCAAAATAGACTCTTGAGGTCAACTAGTAGTCAAAGAGCATACCAAAAAGTCAAACGACCTATATGCATGCAAATGGGCTAAAGTGGTTGAGTGGCCTCCCTCACTAAAGAAGGTATGCCTTGTCCAAGAGGGACTTGAGACTCGCTGCTAAATTTTGGAGGTAACAAAATTAGTTATAGAGGCCCTCTTGGGCTTAACAACCAGTCGGTCAGATCCCCCTGGAGAGGTAATCCTTCATAAAGGTTGTGTGTTGTCCGACCTCTATCTGACCTAGGATACTAGCAAAATAACCCCTGCAAGTAACCTATGAGATACCTAAGTCAAGAAACTAATAAACCATTGTATAACTTATGCATAGGTGAGCATTCATAAGTCCGGATCATCATATGGGTAGGGTAGAAAATCTTGAAACCTTGAAATAACCGCCTCTCACAGAGGTATGGGTACTAGAAAAATCCCCAAATATGAATAAATCCATAGACACATCTCTAACGCTAAGCGAGTATCCAACGGTTATCCCTTCAACTAACTTTGTGTGACCTCGTGATTAACTCCAGTGTGAGCGGAGCCTCCTGATATTACTAATTATACAATGGACTTCTCAACTCCCTATCTCAAACACATATGTTGATTTAATTTCCTTGAAGAATTTTACTCACAAAATTCTATTCCAAGGCACTAAATCCTAGGCTAGTTTGTGCACCCTAAAAATAAAATCGTGACTATTCAATTTTAGTTTAAAGCATAAATTTTATTGGCCGTGATTACTCAAAAGGGTATGGAAGTGAAACTCTTGATGTTATGACTCTACAAAAAATAAATATAAATATAATGTAAAGTCTACCTTTAACTTTTCAATGAATGATATGCTAATAAAAACAATGCAATTTTCAATTTCAACTCTGCAATTCAGAAGTAAAATGCAATCTTTTGCTAAATGTACTAAGCTGATGATAAAGGCTCAAAGACAAAAATGTTAACCAATGCAAAATGCCTACTTTTTGTATTTTCAATATATTAAAGAGAAAATGCATGGACTGAAAAGCAACCTAATATATAAATTCTACTGTGTATAAATGAAATAACTCGAGCAGAATACCAAGTAGCCAAGCAAACAACCCAGGGTTCAAGGACAAACCAAAAAATGAAAAACAATGAGAAAGACTACGCCCATAAATTCAACTCCCAACAGGCTTCCTATCAACCCAGAGAAGTTCAATAGGCACTATAGAGACCTAAGAAGGCTCAACAAACATCAAAACTCACCCAACAGTCACTAAACCAAGAAAGAAAACAAGTAAAAGTGGTATATGCGACTGTTCAAGAGAAGAGTGTGTATATACGCAACTTGCAAAGAGGCAGAACGTGTGTGTATGCGACTGTCAAATAAAAATGAGCATACATATTTTAAAACAAGGCCAGGCAAGGGAAAAAATGTTGAAAACTCAGACTCAGAGTGAACAGAATCTGCCAAGCAATGATACGACAAGAAGCACAAAGGAAAAAGAGAAATGCAAGAAGAAAAAGTACTTCAACCCTTAGAAGGATCATCTCTCCCCAGTGGAGTCACCATTTATGTTACGAGGGAAAAACTCTCTATGACCAAGGGTAAACCATAAGAGATAGGTATGAATGCAGAAATCAACTACTTTCCATTGTATGTTATATAAACTAATGTGCAAGATAAGAAAGAGGCCTACCTCAATCCAACATTTGATGATGTTCCACCGTTGAGCACTTTGACCCAAAGCTTTGTACCTGCAATAAGTTCTCAATGAACAAGCAAAGCAAGTATATAGTGATAATGTAAAGGGGTTAGCACATCAGATAACATAATCCATTAATAAACATTACAAACATGCCCATGGATAATAATCATATATTTGCATGATATCAATAGGATGAGAATTGAGTATTTCTATTAATAATTGATCAAAATAAGTGTCAACACTACAAACTTCCGTGTTGGCACGGTTCGAAACCAAGGAACCAAGTTCCTTCCAACTAGGTCTCCACCATTTCAATCCTCCACCAAAGGTAAGATCGAAAGAGAGAGACAATGAGGTTATATCAATGATGCAAGAGCATCGCCAACGTCAAGCGAGCATGGGGCAGGCGCCAACGCATTTTGACATATGATAAAGTTATTTGAATCATTTTGAAAATTTTATGTGCCAAACATAAATGTAATAATTAAAGAGGGAGGCGTACTTGTAATATTGTAAACAGACCTTGAGCATCCCGCTCTCGTATGAAGTAGATAGAAGCATTTATGACAGTTAATGCAAGTAGATAGAATTGAATTCCTAGATTAGACAATTTTAGAAGGAACGAGGGAAACAGGATATAGACACCCTCACTTGTATCATTGAAGGAGAGAGAGCAAGAGCATAGAGGAGAAGAAGAGAGCTGTGTAGCAGACTCCATGTACAAAAGTTCTGAATTAATACAAGAAAGTTGTGATTCAGACTCATGGTGTTCATGTATTCTCTGTGTATACATTTTTGAATGTTATGCTCATGAATGTTTTACTCTTTCTATCATGCAATTGTTTTTATGCTATGTATGAATGATTTCTTGTTGAATGTCTGAAATCTGAGAGAGAGAGAGAGAGAGTAAGAGAAATGAGTTTCAATTGTTTCTCTATCTGAGCAAGATTTCCTGCAAGGAGTGTAGTTGAATTTGTCCGCAAGGAGTGCGTCGACAAAGTGTTTAGAGGTTTGTCTCTGAAATCTCAAGAGAGATATCTTTTGTTCTCATTCCTCAGGAGTGCATTTGGGCACAAGAGTCGTGCAAAGTGTGTGCAGGTTGAAGATAGTTTCAAGGTTTGAAACCCGAGGAGTTGTTGACAGACTATTGCTGCAAGGAGTGCGCAAAGTCAAAGGTTTTCAGCACTTGAAGTATTGGAAGGGTTGCCTCAAGGAATGTGTGCAGGAGGTTCTTGAAAGGTTTTGAAGTTGTGAAATATCTCAGAAGGATTCAAACCTGATAAGTCGTCGAAGGGAAGGAACGAACTGTAAAAAAATCTTGTCTGGAGGATTTGCGAAATCCTGTCAGTCGTCCGATCTGATAGAGAAGCAAGGAGGTTACAGCCGTTTCCAGAGTTTCAAGCTTAGGAGATCATGAGTCGTTGGATCCTCACCCAATTACCCGTCAGCTGTAGGATCTGACTAGAGTTGCACGAGGGTTAAACTCTCACGGATAGAGTGAAGGTCCCGAAAGGTGTTGGGATATCGAGGTGTTGGAGCTCAAGATATCGAAAGTCCTGTGGACAGGAGATCGGGTTACTTTAGGGTGAAAACCCTGATTTTGATCTGGACCGTCCATCTTGAAGAGACACATGGTGAAGATCAAGCACCCGTCGGTATTTCGACTACTGGGATTTTAAGTTGAAAGGGAGCTAAAACATCGAGGAATCGCAAGTCGCAAAATCCCGAGACTAAATCTGGACCGTCCATTAGTTGAGACAGGTGGCAATAAGCAAGAGCTCGTCGGCATTTTGCATGTCAGATTTTCGGGATTCGGGAGGACGGGAGGACATCAGCATTTGACTTCACGAAATCGCGAATGATCGTGGACCGTTCATCGGTTGGGACACGTGGTGGATATAGGGGAGTCCATCGGCATTTCGGGAGTTCCAAGGACAAGAAGTCAGAGCATTTCAGCATCGAAAACTCTAAAATCGTGAGAAGCGATCAGGACCATCCATCATAGGAGGACGCATGGTGGAGATCTAAGCATTGGGGAAATTTCTCGAAAAGAAAGCCATCTATCGGTATTACGGGATTCGGAAAATCGGGAATCCTGAGGACAAAGCGTTCGTGCATTTCGAAAATGCAAAGTACAAAATCTCGATAAGGTGGAAAGATCCACTGTAGGGCCAGCTGACGTCATATCGGGATATTGGGGATTCCGAGGACAAAGTGTCCATGCATTTCGACATTTGAAAGCCGGAAACCCCGAAAGGAGATAGGACTGCGGTCACATAAGGGGAGGTTGTGTGGACCAGGAGTCTAGCCCAGGGGACTAATTGAAGTCGAAGAATCTCGGGATATCGGAGATCGGGAAATCGGGAAGGCAAAGGTTTACGACATTAGGGATTGGAAAACCCCGAAGTTCGAATTCTACTTTTTTGTTGTGAACGGAGAAGCGATTAGGCCTAAAGGTTGTAAGGAGAAAAAAAACTCTGTGGGTTGATTTTATCAGAGATTCCAAGGAGGGATCAAAGAGCCACTTTGGCTCGAAGGTGGAATTAGAACGATCCTTAAGACTAGGAGGTCAGGGAAGAGACCTTTGCCGAGGGAGAGGGTACATGTGCATCAGGTTTGGTATCAAAGGCTAGAAAGGATTCTTTGCTTTTTGTGGCAAGGAAAAGGAAAATTCACCATGCCGCCAAGAAGGAGGGACAGACAATCACCCGATCTGAAAGAGGAAAGGGAAATTTCTAGAGGAAGGGGTAGGTAGGTGCAGACTCCAGAAGTAGAAAGAGATCTACATAACATACGTGCCAGACTTGTGGACATGGAGATAAGACAAAGGTGCACAAATGATGTAGGAGATATCAGTGAGTCCGAAAATGAAGATGATACTGGACATGAAGAAGAGGAAGTTGTAGCCGAAGATGCTGCAAACGAACGTTTGATTAGAGATATTTCAAGAATGGGTGCAAGAGCGAAAATGGACATTCCAGTTTATGAAGGAAGCCTGGATGTTGAAGAGCTTCTAGATTGGATTAGAACTCTGGACACATATTTTGACTATGAAGATGTCGAAGAGAACAAGAAGGTCAAACATGCTGTCACAAGATTGAAGGGACATGCAACATTGTGGTGGGATGAACTACAAGCTGACAGACGCTGCAAAGGTAAGCAAAAAATCAAGAGTTGGGATAGGATGATTTCGAAGATGAAGGCAAAATTCATTCCCAGAGATTACCAGATTACTCTGTTTCGAAGAATGAAAAATTTGAGACAGAAGCTGATGACAGTGAAGGAATATACTGAAGAATTCTACAGGCTGAACATCAGGGCAGGTCATCGGGAAAGCGATGATAAAAAGGTTGACAGGTACTTGAATGGCCTGAGATATGACATTCAGGATGAGATAAGTATGTTGACCATATGAACGGTGGAAGATGCTTATCAATTGGCTCTAAAAGATGAAGAGAAGCTGAGCCGAAAACATGGTTAAAGAGGGCAAGGCAGAAGTCATCGGAGAGGCAAATCAGTTGCCCAGGATAAAAACCAGAAG
This sequence comes from Picea glauca, assembly GCA_000966675.3. Lineage (NCBI taxonomy): Eukaryota > Viridiplantae > Streptophyta > Pinopsida > Pinales > Pinaceae > Picea > Picea glauca. The sequence continues at coordinate 533,055 of JZKD02S2045593.1, read as the reverse complement.
GCCAAGGAAGACTGGAAGAAACCTCAGACTCGAACTGAGAGAGGAGGAACCTCACAGCAAAGGAAATATGTTGAACCAAGAGAGCAGCATACCGAACAAAGAGGAGATTATGCTGATAATAATATATTTCCTCGTACTAGAGGTAGAGGAAGAGGAAGAGGTGGAGTAATAAAATGCTTCACGTGTGGAAAGAATGGACACAAAATTTATGAATGTCCAGACAAAAAAAGAGAGAGTGGAGAAACTCACATCGCCGAAGCACATAGGCAGAATGTTGGGGCAGAAGATGTTGAAGGTGGAAGATCGTCGATGATGCGAAAGGTTCTTTTGACACCGGAGAAGGAAGTGGAGAGTTCAATCCAAAGAAATAGACTTTTTCGGACTGCTTGCAAAACCAAGGACAGAGTATGCAAGGTCATTGTGGACAGTGGTAGCACAGATAATCTTGTTTCAACAGAGATGGTAGAAAAGCTGGAGCTGGAGACGATTGAACATCCAAGTCCATATAGAGTTTCATGGCTACATAAAGGACATCAGGTAAATGTCACTAAGAAATGTTTAGTTGAATTTAAGATAGGAGGATATAATGATAAGATACTCTGTGATGTTATTCCCATGGATGTTTTTCATCTATTGCTGGGTAGACCATGGCAATATGACAGAAATGTGACTCACGATGGGAGGATGAATACATATACCTTAGAAAAGAATGGGAGGACTCACATGTTACTTCGAATCAAAGATAAGGAGGTGAAACCGGAAGTAAGTAACACTGTACTTCTCATGAGTGGGAAGGAACTCCTTAATGAGGTCAAGAAGAAGGAGGAACCACAATTCATTGTGGTCAGGAAGACAACGATTGTTTTAACCAGCACAAGGATAGATGATCTACCAGAAGAGGTTCAGGAACTGTTGGGAGAGTTCGATGACATAGTAGTGGACGAACTACCTCGTTCGTTACCACCAATCAGGAGTGTGAGTCATCATATTGATCTCATACCTGGAGCCAGTTTACTGAACAAAGTAGCGTACAGATTAACACCATAGGAGAATGAAGAGGTCAAAAGACAAGTTCAGGATTTATTGGATAAAGGGTTGGTTAGAGAAAGCTTGAGTCCATGTGTTGTTCCGACAGTACTCAGTCCAAAGAAAGATGGAGTCTGGAGGATGTGTACTGATTCAAGGGTGATTAATAAGATAACAATTAGGTACAGGTTTCCATTTCCAAGGATGGATGACCTGATGGATTTCTTAAGTGGAGCAATTTTTTTTTCAAAGATTGATTTGAAAAGTGGTTATCACTAGATTCGCATGAGAGAGGGTGATGAATGGAAAACAACCTTCAAAACTAATGAAGGGTTGTATGAATGGCTTGTTATGCCATTTGTCTTAACAAATGCGCCAAGTACTTTTATGAGATTGATGAATGAAGTCCTGAAAGATTTCATTGGAAAATTTGTTATCATATATCTTGATGATATATTGATTTTCAGCAAAACAGAGACTGAACACTTGAAACATTTGCCTACAGTAATGAAGAGGCTACAACAGGAAAAGCTATTGATAAACATGAAGAAATCCTCATTCATGAAGATAGAGCTCATTTACTTGGGATTCGTTATATCTGCAGACAAGTTGAGGATGGATCCAGATAAGGTAGAAGCGATTAAGAATTGGCCATCACTGAAGAACATATTTGAGGTGAGGAGTTTGCACAGATTAGCTAGTTTCTACTGAAAGTTCATCAGGAATTTCAGTGGAATTAGTGCAGCAATGATGGATACAGTGAAGAAAAGACATAAGTCTTTTCAATGGACAGAAGAGGTTGAAAGGAGTTTTAATCTGTTGAAGAGGAAAATCACGGAACAACCAATTTTGGTGTTGCCGGATTTCCGAAAGACATTTCAAATGAAATGCGGTGCAAGTGGATTTGTAATAGGGGCAGTCTTAAGTCAAGAAGACAGGACGATAGCGTATTTCAGCGAGAAGCTAAATGAAGCAAAGGTGAAGTACTCCACATATGACAAGGAATTTTATGCTATCATTCAGGCATTGAATACATGGAGACACTATTTGGTTCCAAAGGAGTTTGTCCTATATAGTGACAATCATGCACTGCAGTTTGTGACCCAACAGGAGAAGTTGAATCAGAGACATGTAAAATGGGTTGAATATATGCAAAATTTCACTTTTGTGATTAAACATATTTCTGGTATTGCTAACAAAGTTGTTGATGCTTTGAACTGGAAGTGTTTGTTGTTGCAGGAGTTCAAGGTCAAAACATTGGGTTTTGATGATCTCAGGGACATGTACACAGGTGATCCAGATTTTAAGGAGGCATATGAAGCAACTAAGAATCCAGTTCTCAGAGATAAAAGAAAATGAGAAGAATACGTGATCCAGGAAGGATTGTTGTTTAAGGGCAGTCAGCTTTGTATTCCAAAATGCTCCATGAGGGAGAATTTGCTGAAGGAGAAACACAGTGGAGGATTGGTCGGACACTTCGGTCATGACAAGACATTCACAAAACTGAATGAGTCATACTTTTGGCCAGGAATGCGAGCAGAAGTTAAAATATTTGTGGACAGATGCAGAATTTGTCAACATTCGAAAGGAAGGAGGCAAAATGCTAGATTTTATCAACCATTGCCCATACCTGAGAGGCCGTGGGATGCAGTCAGCATGGATTTTATATTGGGGTTTCCAAGAACATAAAGAGAATTTGACTCAATCTTTGTGGTGGTGGATAGATTTTCTAAAATGGTACATTTCATTCCATGTCAGAAAACCAGCGACACAACTCACATTGCGAACCTGTTTTTCAAAGAAGTCATTTGACTTCATGGCTTACTAAGGAGCATAGTTTCGGATAGAGATACAAAGTTCGTAGGACACTTTTGGAGGACGTTGTGGAAGAAGCTAGGAACTAACTTATCATTTAGTTCATCTTATCATCCTCAGACGGATGGACAAACTGAAGCAGTGAACAGAAGTCTGGGAGACTTGCTGAGGAGCTTGGTGATAGAACACCACAACCAGTGGGACAACATATTACCACATGCAGAGTTTGTGTATAACGACTCATATAACAGAAGCACAGGGAAGATTCCATTTCAGATTGTTTATGGCATACATCCGAGATGGATTTCTGAGTTGAGGGATACAAAACTGAATGGAACTAGGAGCGCTAATGCAGAAGATTTCGCAGAGGCGATGAAGGAACTTCACAGCCAGGTGAAGGAGCGATTGCAGAATTCAAGCCAGGAGTATAAACACAAGGTAGATCAACACAGAAGACAACTTCAATTCGAAGTTAGTGACTTGATTCTGGCACATCTGAGAAAGGAAAGGTTCTCGAGGGGAACATATAATAAACTGAAGATGAAGAAAATCGGACTATGCAAGGTCTTGAAGAAATTTGGGACAAATGCTTATGATATTGAATTACCCGATGGGATCAGAATTTCTTTGATATTCAATGTTTCAGATTTGTACCCATATAAACATGAGGAAGTGGAGACAGAAAATGAGCAACCAGAGGTGCAGTGGCAAAAGCAGATGCCAATTGCAGAAAAGCCACAGATGGAGTACATACTGCACAAAATACTGAGTAGAAAGACTAGGCGAAGGCAATATTTTGAGTATTTGGTCAAGTGGAAGGGCCATCCAGTTGAAGATGCCAGCTGGGAGAATGAAGCATAAATACTGAAGCATGGATAGACCATGCGCGAACTCATGGACAGGAGCCCATGAAAATTTTCAAGCAAGGGAGTATGATGCAAGAGCATCACCAGCGTCAAGCGAGCGTGGGGCAGGTGCCAATGCATTTTGACATATGATAAATTTATTTGAATCATTTTGAAAATTTGATGTGCCAAACATAAATGTAATAATTAAAGAGGGAGGCGTACTTGTAATATTGTAAACAGACCTTGAGCGTCCCGCTCTCGTCTGAAGTAGATAGAAGCGTTTATGACAGTTAATGCAAGTAGGTAGAATTGAATTCCTAGATTAGACAGTTTTAGAAGGAACGAGGGAAACGGGATATAGACACCCTCACTTGTATCATTGAAGGAGACAGAGCAAGAGCATAGAGGAGAAGCATAGAGTTGTGTAGCAAACTCCATGTACAGAAGTTCTGAATTAATACAAGAAAGTTGTGATTCAGACTCATGGTGTTCATGTATTCTCTGTGTATGCATTTTTGAATGTTAAGGTCATGAATGTTTTACTCTTTCTGTCATGCAATTGTTTTTATGCTATGTATGAATGATTTCTTGTTGAATGTCTGAAATCAGAGAGAGAGAGAGAGAGAGAGTAAGAGAAATGAGTTTCAATTGTTTCTTTATCTGAGAAAGAGTTCCTGCAAGGAGTGCAGTTGAATTTGTCTGCAAGGAGTGCGTCGACAAAGTGTTCAGAGGTTTGTCTCTGAAATCTTAGGAGAGATAGTTTTTGTTCTCATTCCTCGGGAGTGCATTTGGGCACAAGAGTCGTGCAAAGTGTGTGCAGGTTGAAGATAGTTTCAAGGTTTGAAACCTGAGGAGTTGTTGACAGACTATTGCTGCAAGGAGTGCGCAAAGTCGGAGGTGTTCAACACTTGAAGTATTGGAAGGGTTTCCACAAGGAATGCGTGCAGGAGGTTCTCGAAAGGTTTTGAAATTGTGAAAGATCTTAGAAGGATTCAAACCTGATAATTCGTCGAAGGGAAGGAACGAATGGTCAAAAAAATCCTATGTGGAGGATTTGTGAAATCCCATCAATCGTCCGATCTGATAGAGAAGCAAGGAGGTTACGACCATTTCCAGAGTTTCAATCTTAGGATATCGTGAGCCGTTGGATCCTCACCCAATTACCCGTCAGCCGTAGGATCTGACTGGAGTTGCACGAGGGTTAAACTCTCACAGATAGAGTGAAGGTCTTGAAAGGCGTCGGGATATCGAGGTGTTGGAGCTCGGGATATCAGAAGTCCTGTGGATAGGAGATCAGGTTACTTTAGGGTGAAAACCTCGATTTTGATCTGGACCGTCCATCTTGAAGGGCCACGTGGTGGATATCAAGCACCCGTTGGTATTTCGGCTACCGAGGTTTTAAGTTGACAGGGAACTAAAACATCGGGGAATCGCAAGTCGCGAAATCCCGAGACTGAATCTGGACCGTCCATTAGTTGAGACAGGTGGCGATAATCAAGAGCTCGTCGACATTTTGCATGACATATTTTCAGGATTCAGGAGGACAGGAGGACATCGGTATTTGACTTCGTGAAATCGCGAATGATCGTGGACCGTTCATCGGTTGGGACACGTGGTGGAGATAGGGGAATCCATCGGCATTTCGGGAGTTCCGAGGACAAGAATTCAGAGCATTTCAGCATCGAAAACTCCGAAATCGCGAAAAGCGATCAGGACCGTCCATCATAGGAGGACGCGTGGTGGAGATCTAAGCATTTGGGAAATTTCCCGAAAAGAAAGCCATCTATTAGCATTACGGGATTCGAAAAATCGAGAATCCTGAGGACAAAGCGTTCGCGCATTTCGGAAATGTGAAGTCCGGAATCCCGATAAGGTGGAAAACTCCGTTGTAGGGCCAGATGACGTCATATCGAGATATCGGGGATTCCGAGGACAAAGTGTCCATGCATTTCGGCATTTGAAAGCCCAAAACCCCGAAAGGAGATAGGACTACGGTCACATAAGGGGAGGTCGTGTGGACCAGGAGTCTAGCCCAGGGGACTAACTGAAGTCGAAGCATCCCAGGATATCGTAGATCAGGAAATCGGGAAGGCAAAGGTTTACGACATCAGGGATTGGAAAACCCCGAAGTCCGAATTCTACTTTTCTGCTGCGAACAGAGAAGCGATTAGGCCTAAAGGCTGTAAGGAGAAGAAAAACCTATGGGTTGATTTTATCGGATATTCGGAGGAGGGATCAAAGAGCCACTTCGGCTCGAAGGTGGAATTAGAACGATCCTTAAGACCGGGAGGTCAGCGCAGAGGCCTTTGCCGAGGCAGAGGATGCGTCTGTGTCACTCAACAATAGGGAAAGAGCTTGGGGGTTGAACATTGTGTTCAGATTTGAGGGACAAAGGGATGCAGACTCAAGATGAAGTAATTTCTCTAGAGTAACTTTACTCTCAAAGTTGAACACTTTCTCCTCTTTTCCATAGCTCGAAATTGTGCTCTTATAGCCTTCAAAATGCAACTGAAGGACCGAGTCAGAACGTTTCTAGTATATGGAAGGTCAAGGATCAGAGATCTCTTGTCATGACATGGAAACCCGACTCCATTTTTGTATTTTCTATCACAAATCCCAATGTACGAAGGCTGTAGTGGAGTAGCCTACATATACGTTTGTTGTATAGCTGATAGGGCATGTATATGTGGAAAAATGTTTATTTGTAGCTCTGGATTTAACAAAAAGGGATGATAAGTCTGCATAAGGAAATGGAAATAGGCCCTCTGTGCAAGATAACAATGGTGAGACAAATCTTGGTATAACATAGTGCCTTAGAAGAAATAGACAAACTCAGGGGAAAGAATAAAAAACAGAAAGAGAAATTGAAAAAATATGAAAAGAAGGATCGTGATCTTGATGAAACAAAAAAAATATTTATCTTCTTGAATACTCAACTAGAAGAGACAAAAAGGATAGAAAAAGTGGTGAGAAGTCAACTAAAATAAGAGGAATAAAATTACGAGAATCTAGAGAATGAAAAGATTTCTTAAGAAACAAACTAGATAAAACAACTGATGAGTTGAGTAGAAGGTTGAATTTTGGAAAGAGTACTGGAATCTTAGATAATATTCTCTACTACCAAAGTTCACCATTCAACAAGATAGGTCTTGGCTGCGATGAAAATCAAAAGACTCCCGAGGGAGATGCAAGCACTAAGGTCACAAAACCATCAAAAAATGAAAACGAAGAAAATACCAAAATCTATGCTAATATTCTCAATGGATACATCAACAATGAAATAAGTGGGGAGAAAGAAATGATGACTAGAAGAAACTCGATTCTTCTCACAAGAACAATAAGAATGAGTTTAGAAGAGTTGTTCCAGCAAGAAGGCCTTTCACAACCCGGTACCAAAATCTCTTTCTTGGCTATTGTTTTTTTTGCAATAATTTTGGTCATAAAGAAATAGATTGTAGATATTATGCAAGAAGTGACCATGTGAGAGATATAAATAGAGGTTCTTATAATACCTCAAAGTATTATTATGTGAGCAATAAAACCAAAAGTCCTCCTGGGTTTTTTGATATAAACTACAATTCATTTGCTCCCCTACTTGATTACAATATTGAATGTTATAAGTGCAATTAATTTTGACACATAGCAGGTGACTATAGAAGCAACATAATAAAGTCTCCTAAACAAAACAGGGAATACTATGATTTTACCAAGCATATAGAAGAATACACAAAGGTGTGGAAAAGGAAGAAAGAAGAACGAAAGAAGGAAGAATGTGGACTTGCAATGTATGCTCGAGACAAAGGAAATCGATGGTACATTGATAGTGGATGTTCAGAAAACATGATCGGGGATCAGGACAAATTTCTCAACCTAGAGGAAGAAAAAGGAGGGATCTTAACTTTGGGGATAATTATTTCACAAGGATACTCGAAAAAGGTATCATTAGCATTGATAATATAAATACTAAAATACATAATGTATTGTATGTTGAAGGGTTAAAACATAATCTTCTAAGTGTCATTCAAATGTGTGATCAAGGTTGCAACCTCACATTTCATTCTAAAGGACATGAGATAAGGAAAAACAGTTCAGTAAGATTAGTGGAAATTGCAATAGAACCCCAAGCAATGTATAGGCTCTCGATGAAGTCAAAGGAGAAAAATGTTGTATGATGACATAGAAGGATGGGTCATTTAAACTTTGACAATCTAGTAAAAATCAGAAAAACACATAAAATAAGATATATGCCAAGGATCTCAAACCCTACTGACACTATTTACAAGCCATGTCAGTAAAATAAAGAACAAGCTCAGGGGGGGAAACCATTTTCCATTGATGTCAAAGGGGGAGAAGTTGTATGTAGAGGAAGAATTGCAGGAAGAAGGAGAGTTGCAGATAGGGGAAGTATTACAGAATTGAATAAGATTTTCCATCAATGACAAAGGGGGGTATTGGTGGAAACATTATTATCATTGATGTCAAATACATGGGGAGACTACATATGCCCAAGATAAATATTGCAAGATGGAGATTGTTGGAAATATTATTTTTGGATTTTTAAATACTTAGTTTGGATACCCTATCTTTCAAGGCATTTTTGCTCTGAATACCTAGCTCAAATGGGAGTATAGGATATATGGTTGAAAATTTTATTCTGAGACATTTCCAATGGTATATGGCTGTCCCTCTAAATCCATAGGAATGAGAGATATGAAATATTCTATTAGGTCAGCCTAGCTAGAAAGTTTAGGTCAACCCTACCATAAAGTAAAGGTCAGTCCTGCCAGTTTTACAAGTCAACCCCAAAATTTAATGTAGAAACACTATAAATATAGGATAGATGTACACATTGAAGTGTATCCAAGCAATAAGAGAAAGTACAAGCGCACAAAAGAGATTTGAGGTGTGCAAGAGGAGATGGAGAGTATTCTTGGGGTCTAAAGGATTGGAAGAGGAGTTTTCTTGGGGTTTTAAGGGTGCGCTATGAAGGACTAAGCTCTATGATGCTGCAAAGTGCATTGTTTTGAGGATGTGATGCTACAATATGGAATTATATCATGGGAATTATGCTATGGGGTTTTTTATGGCATGAGGGTAAATATAGACATTTATAAAGATAAGTCTTTGTGGTTTTCTCCCGCAAGGGTTTCCAAATTAAACTCTATGTATTGTAATTTCAGTTTACATGCATTCATTGTTTTAAATTTAATGAATGATTGATGAATTCTTATTTAAAGTAAAAATTATCTTATACTGATTCACCTCCCCCACCTCTCAGTATAACAATAAGATCAAGAGGTTAAGGCCTTAAGACCTAACAATGGTGTGCATATCCTCATAATGGAACCCATATCCCACTAGGTGGTCAAATATCCCTAAGAGATAATCCATGAAGTAGTTTGAGGCCTCTTTCATGGTGCTTGAGCCCAATAATCTAAGTTTAGGACTTAAGTCCCTTATTTCCCTCCCCCAACCATGGTTCAAGCCCCAAGACCCATTCTTTTCATGTAAAACCTACTAACAATGTTCATATCTATAATGGGAGACTAATGATTGCCTATAGAAGTCAAGTTTGGTGGTTCAAGGACTCCTTCAAATGCTTAAGCCTAAGAAGATTCATATAGGGACTAAGGATCCTTTTTCCCTACCTTGACCATGGTTAAGGTTTGACACCCAACCATGGTGCGCAAAACCATTTAATGACACCCGTGTCAAACTCATAGGCCAAATATCCCTTAGAGAGGATCTATGTGATGCCTTGAGGCCTCATTCATGGCATTTTATCCCAAGAGGATTTACTTAGGGAATAAGGAAAAAACCTTGTTCAAATTCACAGTCTATACCTACAAAGAATAAAACACATCTAACAAATTGATCATATTTTGGTCATATATTCTCTATGTGGGTTCTCCTCTAATTGACTTGGTCATTGTTGGGCATCCTTACATTCATTAAGACTTAAATATTTTTATGGATGATTGAAAACTCATTAGGACCCTAGATGCACCACATCTTTGGTAGGAACACTTTATTCATTAATCAAATTGGTCAACTTTAATTAGTGATGATTTTAGGGGCTATATTTCCCTCATGGGCTAATTTTCCATGGTTTTTCCAAAAACGAGATTCGCTATTTTAAAAATGATTCGCTCAAATTTTATAGGATAAAGTTATTTTACCTTAAAAATCGCCAAAAGTTTATAAAAACTATATAAAATACTTGGAAATTTGAATATTTTAAAAAAAATATCGCCAAACATTTATAGTTAACATATGAAGGATTAATAATATTTGCCAAGGTTTCTACATTTTAAAATAAATTTCCATCCTTAAAATCATCTCTGACTTTAATCTCTCATTTTATGTATCTATTGTTTCCCTTCTTAGGATGAGTTGTTCCATCCTAATGATGATCTATGTGCAATAATTTCTTTACCTAATCCATTCTCCCATGAATTAAATACATTGTTTTCCCTACTATACACCATTAGCTTTTAACGCTCGTAGTTTATAGGTCAAATCTTGGGGTTTGGCTAGAAAAATATTATGAAGATGGGTAATACTTTTCGGAATGAGGCATGATGTGGTGATGTGATTTTCATTATTTTGGCCAAAAGTATGGTCAATGCAATATCTCGGCTGAAATATTAAAAGTATTAGCTGAAAACATTTCAAAAATTCTCAACCAAGACATTTTGCAGGTTTACCTAGGGATACCTTGACTGAAATATTAAAAGTATTAGTTGAAAACATTTCAAAAATTCTCAACCAAGACATTTTGCGGGTTTACCTAGGGTTAAATAATTCTTGATTGAGAGTTCAACTAGAGTTTAAATTATTACTGTGGAGAGATTGATGGAGTTAAAAAAAATCTCAGCTGAGACTTTAAAAGTCTTGGTTGAGAGTCAAGATAAAGATTTTCTAGGCTGAGAGTTTGAAGGAAACAACAAAGTCTATCGCAATTTCAAAAACCTGCAATTCAACAATGACGGACCCATGCAATTTATGAAAATCCTCTATCAAAATTGCTACCAATGTATTCATCTTTGAATATAGTTTGTAATTATATAATAATTTTATATTTTTGTAAGAATTTCTATTTTTTAATAATTGTGTTGTGATGCAGGAGCATCTACGACTTCCACAAGCGAGCCGCGCGAGGAGAAAGAATACAGCTGGACAGCGCCAGCGCATGCATTTTGAGTTACCTTGGAGTTGTTGCGCCGCCACTTGAACGAAGGAATTCAAAGCTAGGCGCACTTGTATGATATTAAAGATAAGAAGGCATTTATTTAGTTTTAATGTTGTTA
>JZKD02S2045593.1:453586-464918 GCA_000966675.3 Picea glauca | reverse complement strand
TAGGGAGAAGAAGTAGAGAGGAGGGGGGGATGGAGAGGTTGAGCATGATGATAGGTTGTGAAATTCTTGGAAGATATAATTCTTGTGATAGTTTTCTTTGAGCATTGGTGCTTTGTTGTTCTTGGAGTCATGGGCACAGAGGGCCAAGAAACCGAAAGGTTTCTTGGAGCTAGGAAGCCGGCTAGGCTCCTAGTTGGCAGGGAGCATTCTGTTGTTTCACTCTGGGAAAGAGGGAAAATAATGCTTGGAAGCACCTAGGACTACATTGCAATTGACGAGCTTCGACAAACTAAGGAAAAGGTATTTTTCAGTGATATTTTTGTTATTGATATTTTGGGTATACTTATGTTTTAAGTTCTTAAATCTTAAAGTTAGCCTACTACTTATTTCATCATGTTATTAGACTTATCAYTGAGAAGATGTAGAAGAAATGTGTAAATAAAAATCAATAAAATAATGCTTAAACAAAGTTGTTAATGTGTAAGTATTTAAATAAATGGTTAATGGAAGATTAATTGTTTAACATCCTGGATGGGTGTTACCCAAAAACTATCCAATTAGGTCATCGACTTGAAGATATCAGCCGAGGATACATCCACAAGAAAAGGAAGTTTTAAACCTCCTTTTAGAAAACCTTTTCCTCCCAACCGGCCAAACTCGACCACAGAATGTCTTAATTTTGAAAGTTTACAGTATGCTTTACAAACCATCTTAGAAGCACATGATAACTCTGCTTATGTTCCTCCTTAAATTTCTGAAGATGTAGTTGAGGAAGAGGTACCAGAAGAGGAAGACTCATCTCCCCCTATTTTTAGTCACTTATCAGATAGTATTTTCCAGCCGAATTTCAAAATTGTCCACCCCTACAACACAAGAAGTAAAGCGCAAAACAAGCCCCCTTCTGAAAAAAGTAAAAATGTGTTTCCGAAGCAGTCAAAGAAAACTAAAATTAAACAAAGCTTAACAACCCCAATTTTAAAATACGATTTAATTAAAGATCTAAAAAAATTGAGGGCTAATATTTATGTTTTTGAACTGCTGAAATTTCCCTTTGTTTTGCAGAAAATGCTTCAAAGTATCACTGAAAAAAGTAAAAAGAGCGACTCTAGCCGCAAAAAATCAGCAAAAAATGATTCAAACGTAGCTAAGAATGTCCCAACTAAAACTACATCTAAACCACTAGACAAAAGGGACTTTTCAAAAAAAAATGTAGCCAATGTAAATAAAACTGTTTTAGGGACAACAACAAAAAATCAGCAGAATTATGTTGTTAACACTCAAAAAAATGTCCCTCCTTTTTTGTTAACCTTTGAAATTTTTAATAGGAATGCACATAATTGTATGGTCTATTCTGGCGCATCATCAAAGATGATGCCTCTATCTGTATGCCAAAAAATTAATGTAGAAGTTAAACCTTCTGATCTTAAAATCATTCAGCTGGATCTAACAAATGTGAAAGTAATTGGTGAGCTTAAGAGTGTATTGATTAGACTATCAACAAATCCTAAGGTTCATCAGATAATTGATATTATCATTTTTGATATCCCTAAATTTTATGGTTTGTTTTTAAGCAGGCATTGGTCAGAACAAACTGCATGGTAACTTTTCCACATATTGGTCTCACTTGTGGCTACCTAAAAATAGATAGCCCAACAAAATCAGGATAAACAGAGAACGTTATCTTAATCATAATAGATCTGAATGATACAAATGAACCTTTCATTACATCTGCTAATTCATTTGAAATGCACGAAATGAATACCTTCTTTGGTAATTTCATGACCGAAATCTCTCCCATCACTAATCCTGTGTAGCAATATGAAGTTGTAACCTGTACTCAGACATCCTCTTTGCCAAGTATGCCAAGTAATTTCGGTGATGCACCAATCTAGTCATTATACTTTGACGGATCCAAATCCAAAGAAGGAGAAGGTGTTGGTTGTGTACTCATCGATCCTATAGGTAATAAGACTTTTATTGTTTGTCGGTTAGAGTTCTAATGTACTAATAACACGGCCGAGTACGAAGCACTTCTACAAGGACTTAGGAAAGATATGGATGTGCAGAATTTGATAGTATTTGGTGATTCAGAAATAGTGGTTAGGAAGGTAAGAATCGCCATACATTTCTTATCACCACATCTGAAAAGATACAAAATAGAGGTATGGAGTTTAATGCATAAATTTTCAGCATTCAAGATAAATTCCATTCCTAGATTGAGTAATTCAGAAGCTAATTTATTGGCCAATGTTGCTTCTATATTATTTCCTACTGAAGTTCTTTCCCCTAATGTGTTTTCAATTGAATTGTTGTTCACATCATCGATCCTGGATAACATTACAAACTGGAGAGTATTCGACAATGACCAACAAATTATCAACTTTCTGCATATGGAAGACACCTTCCAAGGTGTGATCATTGATGAAGGTACTCACAATGAGAACCTCCAAAATTTCACAGTAATATTTTATCCTTGATCTCTTGAATCGACATCTGAGTTGGTAAACTCTATCCCCATATCTGTCGTAAGACTAGAGAAATTTTATGACTTGCATTATAAATTTAGAGGGACAGTAAATTGTAAAAATAATAGTTCTTCTTTGATTTATGAAATAAGTAATTTAGGAACAAAGGATAATCCTCAAAATATTAATCTAGGAAAGGGATGTTCTGAGTAATAAAGATATTCTTTTATAAATCTATTTAAATAATTTAAAGACATTTTTTCTTGGACATATGATGGCTTGAAAACATTTGACCCTAACATCTTACAACATATTATCCCTATGAAACCCCAGACTTGGCCTTTTCAACAAAAATTGAGGAAGATGCATCTTAAATTGGAACCCACTGTTAAAAAAGAACTAAACAAATTACTAACTGCAAAAATAATTTTCCCGGATAGGCACACACAATGGGTGTCTAATTTAGTCCCTGTAAGGAAGAAAAGTGGTGAAATTCGACTCTGTGTCGATTTTCGAAACTTAAACTGAACATCCGATAAAGACAATTACCATGTTCCTTCAATGGAACAAATCCTACAAGAAGTGTCTAGTTCCAAAAGACTATCTTTGCTATATGGTTTTTCAGGATACAACCTAGTCCTCATGTCCCCCTAAGATCAGCTTAAAACCACCTTTCACACCCCATGGGGCACTTATGCCTATAGGAAAATGCCTTTTGGATTGATAAACGTCGGTGCCACTTTTCATAGAGCAATGTATATTTCTTTCCGTGGCCTCATTAACCAGTCAGTCGTGGTCTACCTTGATGATGTCACCATCTTCTCTAAAAACAATAAATATCACTTGTCTCACCTCAGGGCTATCCTGGAACGATGCCGCAAGTTCGACATATCTCTCAACCCTAAGAAATCGGTCTTTGCAGTAGAGCAAGGTAAACTACTTGGGTTTATAGTGTCTAAGGATGGAATTATTATTGAACCTGAAAGAACCCAAGCTATTGCTAAACTACCCCCTCCTTCTAAAAAATCCATGCAGTCCTTTTTGGGCAAGATTAATTTCGTCAGAAGGTTTGTCCCAAGTTTCTAGGAAATGGTAATACCATTACATAATTTAATTAAAAAGGATGTTTTGTATCGTTGGGGACCACAAGAAAGTCAGGCTTTTGACTCAATTAGAAAAGAAATAATAGAAGCCCCTTCCTTGATGAGTCCCGATTTTTCTCAGGATTTCACTCTTTACACCTTTGCTTCCGACCAATCTTATAATGTTGTACTTACGTAGAAAAACATTGAAAGCAATGAAATACCCATTGCCTTCACGAGCTCAACTTTTAAAAGAGAAGATCTTAATTATCCAGCAGTAGATCATCATGCATATGTTGTTTTCAAAGCAGTGAAACACTTCTGGTCTTACCTTTTGAAATCCAGAACCAAGGTTATTGTTCCTTATCCTGCTATGAGAAACCTGTTAGTACAAAAAGAGATGGGTGAGAAAAGGGAAAATCGGATGACTTCGTTACAGGAATATGACCTTGAAATAACTCTTGCACAAATTATTAGAGGTCAAGGCCTATGTAAACTAGTGGCCGATTCAGTTGAAGAACAAGAAAGTCAAATGAAAACCTCAACTATAAATCAACACAACCAAAAACAGATCAATTGTGCACAAGTTACACCCAATTCTTGGTATGAGAACATTAGATTTTTATTGACACATTGATCTGCTCCCCACAATCTTGATCCTAAAAAAAAAAGAGCACTTAGGCTTAAATCTACATCTTTCCAGTTAATAAATGTTGTATTGTTTTAAAAGAACTTTGATGGTGTTTTTATGCGTTGTTTAGAGAAGGAAGAGTCAGAACAAGTGCTATATGAACTTCATGCAGGTGAAGTCGACGGTCACTTCGGTGGAGATACCACTACCCACAAAGTGCTAAGAGATGGGTACTATTGGCCTACCTTGTTTAAATATGCCTATGCGTTGTGTCATAAATGCATAATCTTCCAAAAGGCTGCAAGACGGGTGAAAAAGACAACATTCCCTTTGCATCCTGTCACTGTAGATGCCCCTTTTCAGCAATGGGGCCTTGACATCATAGGACCAATTAATCCCACTTCTTCGCAGCAACACAAGTATATCCTTACATCAACATATTATTTTACTAAATGGCCCCAAGCTATACCTTTAAAAGTGGTGAACACAAATCAGGTAGTATCTTTCCTAAAATCTCATATCATCACTCGATTCAACATTCCCGAATGTCTGGTTTTTGATAACGTATCTTACTTTTCATCCCTTGATATGAACATTTTTTCTTTGGAAGAAGGGATTAAACTGAAGTATTCTGCTAGATACTACCCTCAAGGAAATGGTCTAGCATAATCAACAAACAAAAAATTAATCAAGATTATTAAAAGAATAGTCTTAGAAAATCATAAGAACTGGAACAATGCATTGTATAATGCACTTTGGGCTAATAGGGTAACCCCAAAAGCCTCTGTTGGGAATTCTTCTTTCTTCCTCGTCTATGGAATAGAAGCAATTCTCCCTCTGCATGGTTTGCTTCCTTCTCTGCAATTGTCACAAAAATTTCAAGAAGAGGAGTGCCCTCCTCTAGAAAATCGGTTAAATGCCTTATTAAAAATGGAGGAAGTGAGAACACAAGCGAAGCAGAAACTAGATGGGCATCAACAAATTGTAGAAAGCTGGTTTGATTCAAATTCTTCTTCAAATAGGAATTTTGATGTTGGAGAGTTGGTTCTCAAGTGGGACGAAGCTCACGAGGGAAAGGGGGAACAGACCAAGTTCTAGAATCTGTGGTTGGGACCATTTGTAATTTCTGAAAAATTGGGTCCCATCTCTTTCTGTCTGCATAATTTGGAGGGACATCCAGACACTTTCCCAGTGAATGGCCAGGCTCTCAAGAAGTATTTCACTTGATGATTTATGTTCTGCTCTTTTGTAAATATTTTTTTAAATTTTCTTTTTTGTTTTTTATTTTGGTTCTTTTCATTTTTCTTGGTTTTGATGTGTTTTCTGAATAATTATGTCTAAGTCACCATCTCATTTTTGGAAGGGGAATCAAAATTTTCATTCATTAGCAATAGTTGATCAATTTCCAAACACCTGAGCATTAAGTGCTAAAACTCAAATCAACAGAAGTGGTTTTCTGTTCAAATCAGTGTTTCGGGTTTCTCATTGAAATTACAAGTAGACGTGATTGTCATTAATAAACTTCTAATGTTGTCCCTATTTTGAGAAAAAAAAACTCAACTGTACCTTCTCGTCCTCGAGATGATTTCCTAACTGAAATCTAAGTTTCCAATCCATGATGAAGGTCATCAAAATAGAAGAATAATTGGTGAAAGATCAATTTTTTTTTCATTCCAAAAGATTTTCAGTATCACCCCGCCCTCTTGAATATTATTAAATTCTGCAAACTATAAAAAATTCTAGAGGGTTGAAAGTACGATAATGTGTGGGAAGTGTATGTAAACCCGCTGAGATGTTGAACAGGTTTGCTGGTAGTGGGTAAATGCATGCATGATACCAAGGTAACTTCGTCGAGGCACTGAACAGGCCTACTGGTAGCGAAGCAATGCTAGGTTTTAAAAGATCCTCAAGTCTGTTTTCAATTTGATCAAAGTGCAAAGATGTCTTGTATCATAAACATACGACTCTTGGAAATGATAGAGTTACTAGAGTGGGTCAAATGACATCCCTTCCAAGGCTATGGACACCTGCTGGCAGCAGTGGCCCTGTCAACAGTATCTAAGTCAAGTGCATAAAAAATCGCTACACTTGTAATCTAAGCCAGATACCGGATGACATTTTTTTTAGAAAGAATTACATCTAATGCTAAACTGCATTATTTTCTGAGTTATGATCAATATGCTTGACCCGCAGTTAACTATTTCTAAAAAAATCATTTCATCTGATTCACCCTAACATGGATTTTCTGGTGATGCATAGATAGCTTCTTTGCCCAGTACGTCACCATTGTTGGAAACCACACATGATTTTCAATACTTATCATGATCGAAAGAGACTATACTTTTCTGTAGCTGCCATCACCTTATATTTCTAAATGTTTATGTTTCTGAGTTTCGAGGCGATGATTGGGTTAAGTTTACCTTATTGAGTTTTTTTTTTTTTTAATTCATGACTGTAAGCATGACTTTAAACATAAAACTTGGCTTGGTTTCATAATCTTTTACCTTAGAAATATCGTTTTAAAATTCGCCCATATATGATAAAAATTCAAATCTTATGAAATGGTTGATTAATCCACTATCAAAATCTTTATGCATTATGGTTAGTATAAATTCATTGGTTCTATAGTTCATTGTGGAAATGTTTGAATGCACAATAACCTTGGTTAACTGTTGATATTGTTTTCATGAGTTTAATTTTCATATCAACATTCATGCAAATTAGTAGAGGCATGTTGTACTTGCGTCTTCGTTTCACCTTGTTGGCCTGAAACATTAATGAGACCATTCATTATGCGCATAGGGTTTTGTACTCTATAGAATTTGGCACTCATTGTGAGAAATGGTTTGGATTCTTACAAACCTTCTGGTTTTCATTTTCCCTAATCCTCCTGTCTGAGTTATGATAGCCCCCAAACTATGTGATTTTCGTGCTATTACATCTCACTTAGACCTATCTCTGCTACTCATCTGTTGGAAACCAAAACCTATCTCTTCTGATATCTTTTGCATCCTTGTCACAATGGTAATGGCACTCGTGGTTCGTATCGAGCCAAACAGATGCCAAGCTTTGCTATCCCATGATGACGCTATTGATGACCTAAAGGATCATGGATGGGATGTGTTCCTCAAGAATTTCAAAGGTTATAATATCCAGGTTGCAAAATCTTGCGCACAACTTTTGACAGCTTCAGGGCCAATATTGGAGATATACGGTTGGAATTAACAGAGGATTTCATGAGAAAGGTGACAGGACTCCCATTAAAAGGCAAGAGGTGGTTTAAGAACGCTAAATTAGAATATGCCCCATGGATTTTATTCATGGCTTCCCATGAAACCACTTGTTGTACAAAAGGTATTCCTATTGCTCTGTTAAAACCTAGATGGAACTATGTCCTTTTAATTCTGAAGTAGTTTGTTACATGTGAAGGCCGATATGGCCTAGTTTTTTTGTACCACATTCATCTGCTTATGAATTTCATAGGGTTTGAGTTGGATATTCCTTTTTACCTGTTGATGAGTCTTTACAAAATGTCCAAGCGCTATAAGCGACAGGGTATCAATTCGAGTTTGTTTCACCATGGACCCGTTAAAATCTTGTTGGTTTATCACTTGTCGAAAATAGGTGAAAATTGGGATACCTTTCTGATTAGAAATGGCTTCACCTAGGATGACGCTACAATTGACGCTCTTTTAATTGTAAACCCTAATTTGGACAGACCAATAACTGAAATCCAAGTCATTAATTCAATTGATGGGCCATAATTTATTGAAGCAGTTTCTGTTATTGATGAAACCCTTGTGGATAAAGAATTACCATGTAGGTTTTCACCTGGAAGATCTCTGGAACAAGTAATTGCCGAATTAAAACAAAAGGATCTTCCTGTGCCTATGTACGATGTTAGTTTAAACGTTGATGATAAACCCATTGTGAAGAATTTTCGTAAGGGAAAGAAACCACATAGCACAAATTTAAGTTTCAGGAATAATAATGTTGGTCATTTGATTTCCATAAAGTTAAGAAATTGAAAGATTAATCATTTGAGCTCGATCGATCCGATCAAGATCAATGATCGATGTTCAAATCATGAGATATATGATTTCTTGGCTCGTGAAGAACCAAAAAATCTGTGTTCCAAGAGAGAGGTTATTATCGATGTTGAACAGTATGATTTCATAACCAATTTACCCTCGTGTCTTAAGGGTAAAGAAGGATTTTCAGGTATCAGTCACAACCTATAACAAACCACAGGTAAAAATGAAGCACCCCTTGTCGACTATGTTCCATGTCGATCTTCCATTACTCCGGTGCACTATGATAGTTATCTCGACTGGATAGAGCGTTACTATATAGATGTGTCACTTTTACAGGCTCGAGTTAAATGCTTGGCTGCTCATAATTCTCTATTGAAACAAGAGAACCTTGACCTGAAGGCACACACAGAGAGGAAGAATAAATGATTCAAGAGGGTCAGGAATATAACCATTAAGAACACAACCAGTTTCAAAGCAATTATAAATTCTGAACTGTCAGATCCCTCTTTGGCTAATTTTTAATGGTAAAACGATTTTGTTTTGATTTCATTTAATTCTGTTATGAAAAAATGATATAAGTAGATTTCATTTGCTAAAAATAAGACTAGCTACAGAACATATGATTTTGTAGCCAATCTCTTTTGAATGATAATTAGCAATTGTTTTTTTGAATATCAAATTGGTTTTTTCTATTTACAGGAAATGGGAGATTATATTGTTGATTGCATGGAGAAAACACTTTGAATCATATGTTCAAATATTCAATAATTTATTTTTATTTTTTATGTTTTAAAAGTTTTGCTTATTTAGACAAAACCAACTCATGCTTGAGTCATTACTATTTTCACTATTTTTGTAATGTTGTCTATTTTTTGTGAATTCAACTCTATCTTGTATTATATGAGAATTTGAATCCTGAACTAGTTTAAATATTGTTCACTCCTGGTAGTGAAGGGACCTTTGGATTTGGACACAATTACAGACATGTTACTTTCAAGACTGTATGGACAAGCTGCTCACTTAGCTTTAGACCAACGTGGTGCTTACCCATTGTGTTTTGCCTTTTATATTATGGAATGTTATCACTTTTATCATATCTTTAGTCTTATGATCGTATGATACTTCATATTATTTAGCACTTTAATTATGTTTGTAATTTTTTGTTCATATACTACATCTGTGATCATTATTTCATTTAAATATCATTGATTTATGCTTGATGTTATATGATGGATTACATGAATGCTTAGTATCAGATTTCTTTCACTATAAGTGTTCATCATTGCAAGATCACCAGATCTATGTGTCTATTACTCTGCTCTTATATTCCTACTCCAAAAACACCTTCGAGTTTGCTTCTGGGAGTGTTAGCCCTAGCCTGTTACATATTTTTCTCACAGGCGGGACAACTGGGAGTTTGAATTGGCAGAGACATAAACTCATTAGTTGATTAATCACAGGTTAGTTTACTCGTATTCTGTTTCTTTTTGTCAGTTTATTTATCAATGAAATAGGAATAGTTTAAAATGGCTTTGACTGTTATTTTGTTCTTATTTCAATTTTGTTTGATTAGTATTCTTTAGTTCTTTACATTTTAAATATAAAACAAAAAATATAAAATGTATGTTCTTTCTTTATCTACTTCATAATCAATTTAAAAAAACATCGATTTCCCAAGACATCCAACAAAACTTGCAAATTGTATATACATAGTTCAAAACCATATGCATATAGCCATACTTCTATTTTTGACATTTGTAAATTATCGAACTCACATTATTAGTATCATCGCTTTATAGGTTAGTTTCATTTCTTTCTAGGACTTTAGTTGGCCAACAGAGCCATTAAACCTGTTGGGTCATTTCATTCCAAACAACTTGGTTTATCAGACAACCCCGGTCCGGATTTGACCTTCCATTTGATGATGTTTCATTTATGCTCGTCAACACAATTGCACTCGCATATGGAACACGATACATGTCCTCCTCCTCTTCCCATGTCTTGGGACACTGATCCGAAGATAACTTTACACCAACATGAATAGGAACCTTGACCGGTTTACATTCCTGCATATTAAACCTCTGTAATATTGTCTCGACACATTTTCTCCGATTTAACCAAAGATTCCTCTTTTTCTGATCTCTTTTAATTTCCACGCCCAAAAATAAATCTGAAGCACCGAGATCCTTCATGTCAAATTTAGAGGACAACTAAGCTTTCACATCCTAGATAATCTTCTTGTTGTTTCCTGTCAACAACATGTCATCCACATACAAGACCAAATAAATCAAATGATTACCAATTAATTTAAAATACACACAATGGTCCTCTTTGCTTCTTGTGAAGCCAAGTCACAACATATAGGTATCAAATTTTTTATACCACATCCTTGGTGATTGTTTTAAACCATACAGGGACTTTTTCAGCTTGCATACCAACTCCTTCTTTCCCTTCACAACAAATCCTTCTGGTTGCTTCATATATATTTCTTCTTCTATATTCCCATGTAGGAATGTTGTCTTCACATACATCTATTCTATTTCAAAATCAAATGAAACAACAATAGATAACATAAATATTATAGAGGTTAACTTGGAAACAAGAAAAAAAATCTCACCAAAATCAATTCCCTCAACCTGGGAATAACCCTTTTCTACTAACTGAGCTTTGTATTTCTCCACTTTTCCTTTTGCATTCAACTTCTTTTTAAATACCCATTTTCTTCCAATGGGATTTCTTCCAGTTGACAACTCCACTAGATCCCAAGCCTCATTCTTATCCAAGGCTTACATTTCTTTGTCCATGGCCTTTTTCTAGAGATTTCCATCCTCTGAATCCACTGCCTCCCTGACAGTTCTAAGATCATCATCGGTAATATAAAAATAAAATTTGAATGAAAATTAGATGGAGTATACCTTTTTGGTAGCCTTCTTTCTCGAATCGTTCTACTCAATAATGGAGTATGAGGATCTTCTTCTTCTGATTCTTGTTATTTTGTAGAGTATGATTCATCATCCTTTAAATCAAACTCTATTTTATCTGGTTCTTCCTTACTTGGTAGGACTTCTTGTTTAACAACATCCTTCATTTCTCTAAATGCCACATCTCGACTATACACTA
>JZKD02S2045593.1:436255-446974 GCA_000966675.3 Picea glauca | reverse complement strand
CCATGGGTGTTGTATCTGCATGTGCATTTTCCTTCATGTCCAAATACCTTCATCAATCTTGCAGTCCAAAACCCATGACTAAGGTTGACATCAATGACAACAACCAATCTTCCAATAGATCCTTATAAACTTGAATATATTTACAAAAATATCGCCAAACATTTTATAGTTTGCATATTAAAGACTAGTAAGATTTTCCAAGGTTTCTACATTTTAGGATAAATTTGCATCCTTAAAATTATCCATGATGTCTAGTATATGGAATTAAAGCATGTTATGTGCAAGGAGTCTAATTTGGATGCTTTATAGGGATGTTTTTTGAAGATAGTATGAATTGTTAGTGGTTCTTAAATAAATTGTCCATTTCCATAATATAGTATGCATTTACTTTATAGGGATGTTTTTTGAAGTTTGAAGATAGTAAAAGTTGTTAATGGTTCTTAAATAATTTCTCCATTTCCAAAATATAGTATGAATTGTTAATGTTATAAAAAAAATAGTAGGTTTCGTGTAAGATCTACTTCACATTTAACTTTCATTATGATGGGTTTTTCAAAATCTTTTGTAGAAAACTCGTTTTTAACAAATGAAGTTGTTGGCATTTTTATCTGGTGTCTAACTTAGAACTCAAATTTCTACAAACAATGGGTTTGTTGATTTCTCCATATATCATACTTCTAGCATTGGATGTAATTTCAAATCCTAATAATATTTTCTTGATTGATCTATAGGAAAATCTTCATATTGAGCATATAAAGGCAAGCACAATTATATTAGAGAAGTTGAGTGGCTAACTAAAAATCAATGTAACAAGACTTAGTCCCTTGGAGGATTTAAAATGAATCTTTAAGTCTCTAAGATCAAACATAGATTTCCTTTTGCCAAGAATGTGTTGATGTAATTTTACTACAATGAAAGATGTAAAAAATTATGGTTATAGATTGATGGTTGATGGAAATATGGTTCTCCAAGTTTCTCAAAACATTTTTGTGTGCTACAAATTTTAAAGTTTCTAATATTAACATTCATCTTGCATAATAGACTCAACATGCTATGGAAGGTGAATATGTAGATGTTAGTCTTCAAACTTCTGTCAAGGATAATAACATATATTGCAAGATATTGTTGGGAAGGCTCTCACACACAATTTCTTAGCTTAAGGCAACTGCAATGACAACTTTCTTGACAATATTAATTGCATTATTTTTCATGCTTTCACTCCCAAGTATGGAGTCTACAGAATTGAAAAATATAGCATTTATGTTAAGTCACATTGATATTCAGTGGAAGTTATTCAGTTTCAAAAATTGAGGCTTGGAATTTGTGTCTCACTGATCGGGTATTTGTCGAAGCTCAAATGGATTTTTCCCTATGAATTATTTGGAGATATTCTTTCCTAAATGTCTCCTTGAATAAAAGGGGTTGTATGCATTCTAAATAAGAAATATTCCTAATTGATATGAATTTATTTTTATTTCTTTTAGTGAGAAAATTAGAGTTTGTTCATGTATCCTCTAATCCCCAAGAGATGAATTAGCACAACCCTCCTCTATATTGAAATATCTTAACAATGTTTAACAAAGTCTTCCATCATAAGGTTGGATTATTTTCTCTTACCTAGTCCGTCAATTTATGTTTCTCTAGAAATTTTGTATGTTAACAATCTTTGGGTATTACCTTTCAAAACTTGATTTTCTATTTTGTAGGTGAAAGATAAATAGGTATTTGAGGCTCTCTAATTAGAGTATTTGACCACATGATTAAAATTATGAATGATCATACCTCTCTTGGGATTTCATTCAGATGATGCAAAATAATTCATTGGTGCAATCACTTTAGACATAAATTTGCATGGAAATAATTTTAGATCATTTTGATTTAAATATAGTCATGTAATTATCAGTGCTATATTAAGTTATTTGGATGAATTTTCATATTGTTTGTATTGCATTAGTAAATTGGGTTGGATTTTATCAGAGACAACAAGAATATTTTTTTTTCCACAATCACTAGTAAAAATTTTATTAATAAAAAATTGTAGCCATAGCTCATAGCGAGGAAGTACAAAAAGGCTACCCACCAAAGATAGGATGTTCAAAATTACATATTTTATCAAGCTTTATCCAATACTAGTAATATTTAAATTTGATCAACCATCCTAGCATTATGAACATAATATTCTTATTTATCAGAAATACTATATTATCCAACAAATGGAAACTTATCAAGCTAGAAAGGGGATTATGGAACTTAGCCAAATTTTGATAGAGGTTCTTTCATTGTAAGGATTCCAAGGGCCCACTCCAGGTTGGACTTACGATTCTCTTTATACTATTTTCCTACTACATTATCATGCAAGGTGAGATTGAGTTGTAACCAAGAGTGATTTTTGGCTTAAGGTATGACATGTTCATATCGATTAGAGTTGATGTAGAGGACTCCCATCGGCCACTTAGTGGACTTATTTTCCTACTCATCCAAATATGCATTATGTTCACGAAGGATATGGTAGCACTCCAGAGTTTCAAATTTCTTGCATTGAGTTTTGATTTTTTCAAGGATAGATTTTAATATGATTTATGTGGGGAGGGTCCCTACTACTGTATGTTTGATAATCAATCTGGAGTCTCCTAGAACTTTAATCGATTTGATCTTCTTGTCCGAGGTTACTTTTAAACCCTGAAGTAGTGCATAGGCCTTTCCCCTATTGTTGGATATGGTGCCCAAAATCCATTCATTTATAGCTTGAATTGTTCCCTTGGGGCTGATGATTACCCTCTCGCATCTGCCTCTCCATGATTTCCCTTTGTTGCACCATCAAAGATTAACATAAGGGATTTTTATTGAAGGGACCACTCTTGGAACTCCAGATAGTTCATACGAAGCTACCAACATGAATTGTGAGATTTGTGAACTATCGCTTGTGAGTGGAGGATGAAATTTAATTGTTGCCATTGTTCCTTCTCATCCAAATCCATCAATTGATGTATGAAGGAGTTAATATTTTTATTGTTTATATATTTTGTCTTGCTTGATTGGATACCTGCTTTGGAGAAAGGGGATGTTGATGAAATATTTCTTTGTTTCGGGAAAGCCAAACTTTCCAATAGATGTATTTCAGGAGGGCCATCTAGACTCGCTTGAATGTTGATTTGTTTATAAAACTCCCTTTATATAGAGAATTCCATTTGGAAAAGAGGCTAAGCCAATTATACTAGTGCTAGAATTGGTACTTGTTAAGGCACTTTCCCAAACCTAATTTATGTATTTGTAGGTGAGGAATAAATGTTGGGAGGATTCCAAGTCCTTTTTACATAACACACACCAAGAGGGCCCTTGGATGCCCCTTTTAACCATATTTCCGGTTCTAACTAGTTTTCCTTGAATAAGGATCTAGAAAAATATATTTATTTTTGAGAGACCATCAGTATGCCAAATATTTCTCCATAGTGGGGATTTTGGAGGAATATGTTCGTATTGCAGTCAGAAGTGATACCCTTGGTTTACTGAGTAATTGGAGGTCCCCCATCCTCGAGAATCCCTAAGAGTCTCTTTCCATGGGGCACATCCCTTTAACATCATTTCCATTGTTCGACTTAGATGTCGCATATTCTATGGGGGATGACCAAAATTCCAACCTTCCCATGCACCATTGTTTGTCCAAGAGGAGATATCATATAGGGTGACTTTACCTTGAAAAAATAACAAATAGTGGAGAGGAGTGAGAGAACTGTTTTTTTTTAGAGGTGGCTTCCCCATGATGTTATCATTCCATAAATTTATAAGCTTGCTATTCCTAGGGATACAAGTTAGATTAGTGAGAAGAGTGGGATGAAAAACTTTGAGTAGTTTCCAGATCAATGAGCCTTCTTGATCAAGCAAGGAGTGGTCGAGACTTATTTTACAAGGTCCTTCTAAATATTTTTTATGCGGAATGTGATTTCATAATTCATTTCTCCTAGTAATGAGATGCCTACGTAGTTATATCCAAAAGCGCCTAAGGATCCTTGATGCCTAAACCACCATGGGATTTTGGTGCTCAAATAGTATTCCAATTGACCAAATGCATCCAGGAGGGAGGAGAATTGAAATATTTAGAGGGATGAAAGAACAAATTTCAGTAGCACCACTCTTCCTACCGAATTCAGCCAATGAGCCCCCCACTGATTAAATTTGTTCTAGATATTTTCTAAGATTAATTGTCATTGTTGTACTGATTGAGAGTGAAGGATGATGGGAATTCCCAGGTATTTAAAGTATTTACAATCATTGGTAATGGGGAATGAGATAATTATGGAGATGAGACTTAAGGAGAGCTTACTTATGTTCCATGCATATATCTATCATTTGTTGTTATTCACCTTCCCCTAGATACTTTCATAAATAAATATAATATTTTCTTGAACCGAGTTGCAACTATGGTGGAGGCACCTCCAAGTAGAATGGTATCATCTACAAACTACGAGTGGTTAATGATTTTAACTCCCCTTACTACCTATATCCCTGGAATATTTCCTTTTGACACTCAAATTCTAATTTCTGACTCAACGATTCATCCATTATAATGTATAAGATCGGATATTGGGGGAATCCTTGTCTAAGCTCTCACCCAATAATGAATAAGGATGAGTGTCAACCATTGAATAAGTGATATATACGAGGTGAACCAATGCAGGATACAATCCAATAAATAAATGAAGGTGAAAAACCAAATGTAGCTAAAACTTGAAAGAGAAAAAGGTGACTTACTAGATCAAAGGCATTAGCCATGTATTTTTCTTTGTGTTGTCTATTGAAATGGATAACTTCTTGAACCAGTAGGATATTTTCAATAATTTTCCTTTTCACCATAAATCCTCCTTGATTTTTATAAATCATCTTTGAAAGAAGGGTTTTAGCTAATTAAATATGATCTTGAAGAGAATCTCATAAGACGCATTGCAAAGGGAAATGGGCCTAAAGAGAGAAAATGAAGAGGGGTTGGATTATTTGGGAATAAGAGTGAGAAATGTTGTATTAATGGTATCTCCCATGCGCTAGGATTTGTGAACATACCTTAACATGCAAAGAATATTATTTTTGAGAAAATACTAGAAGAATATATAAAAGTGGATAGTGAACCCATAGGGACCTAGGGGTTTTTCCTGATCCAAGCTCCAAATAACAGAGAGAAATTATTCCTCCTTGAATTTGTGGAGAAGAGTTGTATTGTTTTCTGAAGTGATTAATTTTGGAATATTGAGAAGCCTATCCTCTACCTCCTCTCGATTGTTTTCTTCCTCGGCAGTATAAAGATTTTTATAAAAGTAAAGCCTACTTTTTAATAACATCAAATGTATGAAGGAATTAACCATCACTCGATACAATCTCTTTGACATGATTTTTCCAAACTCTAGCATGATCTTGCTTATGGAAGAAGGAAGTATTTATATCCCTCGCCTGAATCCATGGGCTTCTGGACTTGAGTCTCCACATAGTTTCTTCTTTATGAAGTGTCTGTTGATAGACTTAGAATGCTTTCTTTTCTTCCTGAATAAGATCAAAGGAAACTTGTTCATTTTTTATTTCGATTTGCATTTGTTCTAGATTTTTCTTAGATTTAGACTTCTCTTGGGATGGTGAACGTAACTTTGTCTTAGCCCAAATTTTTAAAATTCTTTTTGTGTTTCAATTTTTTTGTTCCCATATAAAGGTCAGGGATCCATTGATCCACTATTTCCATACTTCTCTAATCTTTTCCATTACAGAGTCCTTGTGAATCCAAAGAGGATTGAATCGAAAGGGAATTTCTCCTAGGTTCCGAGCCTCCTGTATTTCAAGTCCAATTGAATTATGATTCAAGATCGACCAAGGAATAATCCTTGATTTGATCATGGTTGAATTCTCCATGAATTTGCTATTAACTACACATTTATCTAGTCCGAAAACTATGCTCCCAGGTCCTAATATTTTATTCGTCCATGTGAAATTTCCTCTGGACAGTTTAATATCAATAATATCTTTGAGGGAGATAAGATCTTTCATCCTTTCTCTAAATGAATCATGAACTATGCTACCTCATCTTTTCTTTGATCCTCTTAAGGTGGTGTTGAATTCACCCACAACACTACTACATATGGGGTCAAAATTCGACAAAAACTTTCGACGATAAGGATAAATTCAATTATATCATTGGAAATTATTAAAATTTTAATCTTTTTTTTCTAGGTGCCCCGATAATGTCAGACCTCCGACGAACGTCTATCCTCATCAATATTTCGACAAACCTAGAGGATAGTTCATCAATCTATCGATGAACCTTGAGGATGCAAACTACCTATTTAAAAATGGTTTAATGGTCACTGACTTCATTGGCTTGGTCAACTTTGACATGGTAAACTTTCGTCGGAAGATCAACGAAGGTTAATGTTTTCGGAAATTTTGTTGTAAGTGCAACGGTTATAAAATATTTTTATGCTCATTGTTCATTGTATGATTTATTAGTCTTTTTTCTATGTGCTAGTTGCCTCAAAACCAATTCTTGATCTGCATAGCTCTGATTTTGTACTTTGAAGGTTACAAATTTTTAATATTATTTTTTCTCTTACCCAGATTGGATCCCTAACCCTTAGACCCTCTTTCATTTGGGGACACAGTTTTTTTCCTAGGAAATAGGTACGAACATGTCTACTCAATTCCATTTAATTACTATACAATTTGTCTTGGTGTAGTTCTCTTTTATTACTTTCTTATAGTCAAGATTTGGAACTTGTGTGGTAAAAATGTATGGTTTTGATTTGTTGATTAATTGTTGATTACTTTTATAAACATTTAATAAATCTATGACGAAAATGGATTAATTCTTTAATACATACGGGGTCAATATAATTCAATGGTATTTGTACCGTAAGAATATATAATTTGTATATTAATGTACTTATATTGCTTCAATGGATTTTGTTGTAAATATAGGAAATCCCAATGCCAACACGTGAAGAGAGTCAAAGGATTGTTTCTAGGTTAAGGGATGCATGGGAGACACTAGTCGGTATTGATGAAAAATGTTATTTCCCTTGCAATCAATGCAGGGGATTGAAAAGAAGAAGACTTGTAAGGAAAACAAATTTAAAGAAATCATTTTATGTATGGGCATTGTGAAGGGGGGCATACATTTCGTCCCATGGTAAGTTATTCATTATATATGTCTTTGTATTGATTCTATTTATAAAAAATTATTTTCCTTTAATTTTTTTTATATACACTAATGTTATTGATTGTTTGTAATTGTAAAGATAAATCCTCCAGGTGTTTCTCCCCGGATAAATATTTTCCAAGTAGTAGTATACATACTATTGTAGAAGATGTGGAAGATGGTATGAATATTGAAGATCATGTCAATCCTATGGAAGAAGATGACACCAATAATATTATTGAGTTGGATGATGGGACAAATAGATTGATCTAGGACATCTTTGCTCCTATCGATGAGGAAAATTATGATGATATGTATGATGTACATCTACTTGAGAAGGCATAACAACCCCTTTATGAAGGCTCAAGAACACATATTTCCGTTGCTATAATTTTGTTGGTGAACTTTAAGGTATTGAATGGCTTGTCAAACACTTGTCTCACATAGATCCGAAGGCACGTAATATAATTCGTCACATATTATACGTAAAGGTCGACTTTATTTTTCTCTACTTTTAGTTTCAATTAATGTGTAAATTAAGGATGCAATAATTTTTATTACTATTATTTACATTAACTAGCTTTTTTTATGTTGTAGATTGTTTGGTGATTTTTTCTTACCACCATCAAATAATGTACATTACACATACCGAGAGTTGTGTGGAATTATGAAACATATTGGAATGGAGTATCAGGCTATTGATTCATGTATGAATGATCATATTATATATTATGGACAATATGCATCAAAAACTAAATGCACGCAATGTCAAATCAGTAGATATCAAACCGATCAAGTAAAAAAAAAGTGCCTCACAAGGTTCTTCGTCATATTCTGATAATTCCATGTTTTCAATGATTTTTTAAGTGCCAAATAATTGCATAGTGTATGGATTACCATGCATGAAACAAAAGTTAAGATGGTCATGTTCTTTGAATGCCTGCAGATGGTTTTGCATTTAGGAACATCAAAGAAAGATTGACAATTTTTAATGAAGAAATTTGTAATGTTAGGATTTCATTGGCAGCTGATGGTGTCAATCCATTTGGTGATCTCGTGTCTATTTACTTAGTGTGGCCTGTTTTTGTTATAAACAATAACCTTCTTCGTTGGATGTCAATAAACAGGGATCACACAATGTTGGCAATGATTGTTCCAGGTATTTGTTTACATAATTGGTTTGAACATTGTATTTCATTTTTCTTATTCGTTGCATAATTACTTATATGTATACAAGGTAGTAATTATGTGTACTTTCACCCAATTAGGTAAGTACCAAGTGGAATATATGAATGCATATATTGAGCCTCTTGTCGAAGAGCTACTAAATTTATGCTATGGCATCACTATGCACAAAATATCTAGACCAATAGGGAAAATGAAATTTCAATTCCATGGAATACTTACATGCCCAATTCATGATGCCTCGGGGCTAGTACATTTTTGTGGTATGTAACATACTAATGAAATTTAATAGTATATATAATTTTATGAAAATATGATGCATGCTTCTTAAATATCAATTCCTTGTTATATAAATAATGTTGACACTAATCCATATAATCTTGTAGGTCGTCAAACAAAGGGTAAATTTCCATGTCCATTTTTTGGTCCTAGGATGAAATCGCATCATTCAAGAAGTATAGGAAATGAGGTATTTGATGAGTATAGGCACTTCAGCCCTAAGAACCATAAGTGTCGAACTACATAAAAGCATCTTTTCAATTTGAAAGAAGAGACTAGAATAAAAACACGAAGAATGAAACATCACCTATGGAAGTTGGAATATAATATATTAAACTATCAAGGTAATCATTTAGTCTATGTGTCTACATATATATTAAATTTTTACTATTTTAATTTCTATTGAATTATGTTTATTGTATCTAACAATTATCGTTGTAATCTCATTATTTTTTTTTCATAAATGTCGTCAAGGCATTAACATGTTTCCACGAGGAATGAAAAGTTACCATGTACAACTCAATAGGTTTCCTTACTATGAACACCTACAAATAGCTCATGTGTTTGATACAATGCATATCAGGAAGAATGTAACAAAAACATTATGGAGAATTGTAGATGGAAGGAGTGACAAAGAAAAAATTGTCAAAATTTGTACTAACATTTAGGAAGCCAATCATGCAATGAAAAATGTGATTTATTCAAATAGCAATGGAGTACACTGAAATTGTCTTCCATGGTTGTTTACAAATGAGGAAATAAATGTTGTAAAAGAGGTCATTTGGAAAATTAAATTTCCCACGGGATTTGCTTCAAACATAAAGAATATCTTAACGAAGAAAGGTGAATTTGGTAGGGTGAAAACTCATGAGTGACATACCTTCATTAAGGTAATTATTTTGGACATAGATTTCTATATTGGTAAATATACGACTTTTTAGTATTATAATATGGTTTTCTTTTCCTAAAAATTAATGATCCCTTTGTTGTTACAGTATGTTCTACCTCATTTGGATTGAAATAAAAAGAGGAAATTTGCATTTATGTTCTCCACTTTCATTTTGAGAATTTATATTAATTAGGTTAGCTAGAGGAACCAAAGAAAGAGAGGTACATAAGCCAATTTTGTTCACTTTCTTTCTTTGCTCATTTAAATGCTTAGTTAGCTTATTCACGTAACTTATTAATAAGATTAAATCATAGTTTAATTAGTAAGTATTTCTCTTCCTTCCTTTCCTTGTTTCCCTAACTTTTGTAAAAAATTGGGTGATGACTCCATCATTTTGATTCTAGTCATCATAGGTCAATAATTGTTATTTTGGTAATGAGTTAACTTTTTTCCTACGAGTTTTCCTTTACCTCCTTCACCCCTCTCTTGAGTCAGTTGACCTTCAAGGTGGAAG
Organism: Picea glauca; assembly: GCA_000966675.3. Classification (NCBI taxonomy): domain Eukaryota; kingdom Viridiplantae; phylum Streptophyta; class Pinopsida; order Pinales; family Pinaceae; genus Picea; species Picea glauca. The sequence continues at coordinate 436,936 of JZKD02S2045593.1, read as the reverse complement.
ATAATCATCTTACTTCTTCCTCATAGGTTAGGAAGACCTATTTCTCCATAGGTTACCCAAACCCATCTATAATTTAAAAGTCAAATTAACCAATCAATTCAACACATTTTTTAGGTTTGTTATATGCTTTAGCGTCTACTTTAAATTTTAACATTACCACCCTAGATGTGTATATGAAGGTGAGATTCACTATCACACTAAACAATAAAATCTTGTTAGTATTTTTCTCTTATTATTATGATTGTGGCTACCATAACCATTTCTATTACCTACTAGTGAATGATGAAATTCCATGGATCCTTTTGTAGTCTAAGAAGAACCTTAACTCCAAGATGGTGTTAATAATGGTTGGATAGATTGATGAGTGACGAATCTCTTGTTGTCTTAAGATGGTAAAACTCAAATGATAGATGATTTGGTGGAAACTCTAGTTCCGACCAATCATCATTTTATAATTTTAGCATTGTGCTAATCGTATATGGATTTTATAACGAGACTTTATCCTTTTTAATAGATGTATTGGGCTCCAACTTAAGTTTGATCTTATCATATTTTGATGTTATAAACATTTAGTGTCCAAATGGTGTTTTTATACAATACCTCTTTTGTCTTAATGCTATATTGTGCTTTTTGTTGGATTTTAAATAAGAAATTAAGCATGTTCATGTCATAATACTTTGT
>JZKD02S2045593.1:381101-398699 GCA_000966675.3 Picea glauca | reverse complement strand
CCCATGAGGTTTTCTCTCTTTCTTTAGTTCTTTTAGTATTTCATTTTTATATTCATTGTACAATGGGTACCTAACATGGCCTTGATTGTCGGGACCCATTCATCATTTACACCCTAGTAGTGTTCATGGGGGTGTTGGAGATATTACACACTCACCTAGGTAATTATTTTCCTAAGGTTGATAGGGAATTCCTCTTAAGTTTAGAGTCAGTTACAATTAATTAGACTAGTGTAAGTCACTCATGCATGAAAACCTTGATTTATCACCAGAAGTTGCATGTGTTTCTCTCACTTATACACATGTGACTCAGTTAACTGATGATTGCATGGATCATTTAACTAGGACTAGGTGACAAATTACTTCGATTCCTATCAGTGAGTGTCTAGATATCTTTATATCACTACTATGGTGCATTAGTTACTCATGTAGCCTATATCCATTGTGAATTATTCACTCTTTGAGTGTGGAATACAATTAATACAATTTCTCATTCTTTCACTCTAGGTTTTCTCTCTTCTCCTCACCTTTGTATGTAGATCTTTTGTGCAGGTATTCACCACATCTTACAGTTTTTGGCCAAATGAGCATGATATGGTTTCCTGGATCAATTCCCATAAGTCAAACTCACATCCCTATGAGCTCAAGCTTGGGTAAAATGGGTTCTTTACGATGATTTTTCAAGACTAAGGAGATAGGGAATGAGTCTTCGAAAATGGTCCTTATTGCTTTCGCTCGGCGGGATTACACCTCCTATTTTGGACTAAGAAATTCAATCTAGAAAAGGAATATTTCCCCTATGCTCTATTATGGGTATGGATCTACTCGCTCCCGCTGGAATATCGAGACGAGGAGATCTTAGAAGGAATAAAAAACATACTAGGTACATATGTTAAATCCTTATAAGCTACCAAACATGGGTTCTATAGTTCTTATGCTTGCATTTTAATTTATACAAATGTCTTGGTGCCTATATCTGAATCCATCTACTCAGTTACCAAGACTCATATTGGATTCAAACCCTTGATTAAAAATTTATTCCCTTCCGATGTAGGCACTTCCATGAGCACAACCACCTATACAGACATTTCCCTTTACTCCAACCCCAAAAATATTCTAAGCCAGAACCTGAAAATGATGAGCATGGTTTCACTAAAATTGTCAATAGAAGTGGACCTAGGAGAAAAATCAACCCCTCTGGACCCTCCAAATATCCTTAAACCAAGAATAATTTTGAATTTCTCGGATCGATCCCCCAAGAACCCCCCCTTGGTTTCTCAATCCGATCCTTCTATGAGAAATCCCAAACATCAAGAATCTCCTAACCATACCCCCAACCTTGAAGATCATAAGAAGATGAAAACCTTGGTCTCCCCCTTAGACATGCACCCCATTGAATATGTGCCCATGATCCCTAAAGGGGAGGAAGGATCGAACCCTGAAACAAATGACATGTAATTGGAAGGTATAGATCTATAGGAAATTGTGGATGTTGTTCGGCGAAAAGGTATGAAATCCATCCCACCTGAACACATTCAACAGGTGTTGATGTTTCTGGTAGCATCAGACCGATACTTCCACACAGGCATGTGTTTTGCATGTGGAAGTTGTCAAAAATATTCTAGTCTTGAGTTTACTTTAGTTAGAAGGAATTAATTAAAGTAAAATTGTATTTATTAGTGAATTGAGTTATTTAAGGACATACTTAGCATGCAACATGTAATCTAAATATTAAGTGGGTATGAGAATTAATATCAAACATATATCACTTTGGAGACTAGAAATAGATTGTAACTCATGATTATAAAAGTAAGGCTAGGAGAAGGAGGAAGACACTTGTGTTGAGGGAGTTGACACAATCGAGACTTTTGATGAGAGTTTGAGGTCAAGTCACTTGGTGAGAGACCAAGTTAGGAACTTATGTGAGATACACTTGTGAGAGACTTTGAGATTAAGTCACTTTGGTGAGAGGCCAAGGTTCAGGATAGCAAAGAATATTTTTTTCTAGTGTGAGTAGTGTAGGAGAAAATAAGGAATTTTGGTTACACTAGAGTGAGGAGATCTCATTGATTGGGTGAAGAGATTTCATCTAAGTATTGATGAGAGGGTTGGATCACAAAGGATTTTAATTCAAGATCTTTATAGGTGGAGAAGGAATTTCATCTATAAGTCATACATGTTAAGGAGGAGACAGATCAGAAGTGGCCACAGGTGGGTTTCAGAGGAAAGAAGCCACATGAAAGAGCAGAGTTGTATGAAGCTTACCGTACATGATTTATGTACACATATGTGGGTCATAGTGGAGACAGTCGTAGATATCCGCGGGTCGGAGAAGAGAAAGTCATGGATTTCCGCAGATCATAGAAAGGCAAGTCACAAATGTATTTGGAAATGTGTTGGTACAAGGTTGTACAAAAGAACAAGAGTCTGTAGGTTTGTTTGCAGTGTATAATTATCTCAGTGGACCATTATCCCTATTACAGGAGCTCTAATTTGACCTTAATAAAAGCATCATTGGACTGGTTTTCCCTCCGGGCTTGTTCCAGGGGTTTAACCAAAATTCTTGGTGTTCTTATGTGATTGTTTCCTTGTTTATGCTTCCATTGCATGTTTCGTTGAGTAACCTAGATGTGCTTTAATTCAATAAATGTATTTTTCTTGGAATTAACTATCGAGTGCTAGGTTGAGGGAAATTTCAACATGGTATCAGATCATACTTAGGGTTGAAAGAAAATTCAACAATGATTTCATAAGGCTCTCCATAAGGACAAAAGAGTGTCTCCAAGATCCCATCCTAAACCTAGATCTAATATTGCTCTTGGAATCCAAACAGGAAAATTAAATACTAGAAAAATCCCTAAGCAAGACAAGCGTAGAGGGTGGAAATAAAATTCACAACTTCTACAGGAAATTAGAGACATTTTTGTCAACTTAGGGTAAAATGCATTGATCACATATTGTTATCAACCTTCTCCCTCTCCAAGTTTGCAATGAGAATGATCTCATGGAATATCAAAGGCATCAATGCTAAGAGTAAAAAATGGATATTATGACACAAGATCAATACATAATCTCTAGATATATTCCTTCTGCAATGTGTCTATCACATCCTCAACAACATTCTTCCAAAAATTTGGAAATCATGGTTGGATGTAGCCCTCAATTATATAGGCATGGACATAGGTTTGGCTATCCTCTGGAACCCTGCGACAGTTCATCTGGACAACTTATTTGCCATGAAGTGAAGTCTTACAGTTAGATTCATGCCAGTCGACTCTAACATGACTGGCTTTATCACTAATGTCTATGGATCACAACATGTAAATGAAAAGTATGAATTCATGGAAGCTCTTCAATTCATTCTGTAACTCACAAATAATCAATATTGGATGTTAGGTGGTGACTTCAACTTTATTTCCATCCTAAAGGAGAAAAAGGGGGGAATTCAAAAGATTTATGTGCACAATGCATCTTTCAATTATTTGATTCAAAATCAGAAGCTTGTAGATCTTGAAACAATCAATGGTCTCTTCACTTGGAACAACTGTACGGGGGGAGCACAAAAAGTATCCTATAGAATTGATTGTTTCCTTATTTATGAGCCCCTTATTCTCTCACAATTATACATGGAGGCTAGTATTCTCCCAACTTCCTTATCATATCACTGGCATGTCTCTGACCCTAACTTCCAAAGCAACATCAAGAAATGGTGGGATGATTCCAATGTTGCAAGAGTATCTCTCATGTTATGTTTCCAACAATGCTTAAAATCCCTCAAGCAACATCTCAAACTCTAGAGAAAAAATGTTTTTGGTAACATATTTCAAGCCCATAATCTTTTAGAAAACAAAATGGTGGATCTCCAACAACAAATAATCCTCCATGGTCACTCCAAATACCTCTCTCAACAAGAAAAATAACTCCTCAACTTGAAGAGTGTAGACAACAAGAGGAGACCTTATGGAGATAGAAATATAGAGTTCAATGGCTCAAGGAGGGAGAAATACACATAAAGTTTTTCCATAGATTGATGATTCAGTGGAGGCTCACCAATCACATCACACAAATCACCTCATATCAAGGTAACAATCACACCTCTCATCATGAGATTGAACATGAATTGGTCTCTTTCTTTCAATATTTACTCATTGAACCCCAACCAGACCATTCAATTTCCATTAGAATCATCACCCGACACATTCCCTGTCTAATCACTAGTGAACAAAATGTAGGCCTAATGAGATCCATCACTCTTGAAGAGGTGGAAGTTGTTGTCATGAGTATGCCCCCCCAGAAATCTCCTGGCCGAGATGGATTTACCGTTGACTTATTCCATCATTGTTGGCATGTGGACAAACATGATGTTTGGGCCTTGGTTTTCGAATATCAAAAAGTCTCTGGTGTTCCCCCCACCCTCAATGCCACCTTCCTTAATTTGATCCCTAAAGAAGAAAAATATTTTGATCCCAATAAATTTATACCCATATATCTTTGCATTGTAATTTATAAAATTATCACCAAAGTGATTACTCTGTGTCTCAAACCCCTAATTCCAACCTTTATTTCCCTTAAGCAGTTAGGGTATGTGGGCGGCTGCCAGATTCTCGACAACATCATTCTTTCCCATGAAATTGTTGTTATATGAATTTTTTCCATACTCTATGCATCATGATTTGGCGACCTTCCCTTTCCCTCTATAGACTCAATTTCCCCATTTTTCTCAATCCAAAATCCAAAATTCAATTTTTTGTCCATATACACGGGCTACAATTAGACAACATGCATATATGTAGGTTGCTACATTACATCCCACATACATCAGTTTTGTTTTCTCAAAATTAAAAATATTTTGGGTTTTCCATGCCAAGTCACGAGATCCATAACCCTTGGCCTTTCATATGTTGTAAATTCTCCGATTGGACCCTTCAATTCCCTTTGGAGGCTATAAATTGAGCCATATACAAGCCTTGAAGGAGAAAGACAAGTAGAGAGAAAATACACTCTGGAGAAATTTCACCTCCTATTGGGTCTACAACCTTTTGTACTTTAAGTTTGAACTTCCCTCATGTTCAACCCCCAAGCTCTCCCTATTTTGTGAAGGAGGAACCAAATTACTCCTAAAACTTGTGATCTTTCCTTGTGAAGGATTGAAGTGGTGAAGTCCCAGGTGGAGGGACTTAGTTTCTTGGTTCCGACGAGTGTCGATACATAAGGTTGTCACCTATGTACTTGTGTTGATTATATTAATAGAAATACTCTTTTCTCGTCCAATTGTATGTTGCAAATGTTTGTATTATTTTCCATGGGTAAATTTACTATACATGTTGATGGACTATGCTAGTTTATATGCTAACATTTCATATATTTTTCATATGTTTTTGTATCTTAGATATTGATGATAAGTTGTAGGTATCAAGCATTGGATTGTGAGCTCAATGGTGGTCTCTTATGGATGTCTAGAAGATGTAGGATTGTAGCCTTTATTTTGTTGGCATTTCCATTTGTCAAGCACACTTGATATTAGAGTTGATTTATGGGTTTCATTATGTCTGTTTTGGTCCTACCCCAAACCATAGAGAGTTATTCCTTGTAACCGAATTGGTGACTCTGCTAGGGATTTCTCCATTTTGGGGTTGTTTGGTGATTTTTCTCTTTTATTTCTCTCTATTTTCCTGAGTTTATGTGTCTCATGTTTCTTAACAACCTCTACATTGATTTATATCTGAGTTTCTTGGCCTAGTCCTTACCCATTCAATTTTTTTCTTGGAATTCATGGGTTTTCCCTTAACAATCGTGTACATATGTGTGTTGGTTGTGTTTAGGGTGTGTACATATGCTTTTGTTCCCTGAACAGTTGTGTACATCTTTTTCTAATCATTTTTGGCTCAATATGGTGTTTTTTGAGTGAGTTATGAGTGTTGTTGAGTCTTCTTGGGTCTCTATCATGTCCGTTGAGTGCTTGCAGAGTGATAGGAAGCTGTGTCATTGTTGAATTTTTGGCAAACTTGTTTCTTGTCATTTTTCTCATCTTTGGTCCTTGTATTTTCGTCTGAGTAGTAACTTCTTGGTGTTTTGCTTGTATTTTATTTTTGTTCTTGCAGTAGGGTCTGTTCGAGAGGTGGTTTATTCCGTCTTTTCATTTTTATTCCCTTATATTGAAAATACAAAAAAAAAAAAAATGGTTTTTGCATTTCACTTGAAGCATTTCCACTTTTGTCTAGATTGCATTAGTCTTGGAATTTTAGGAAAGATTGCATTTCCATTGAAATTGAAAGAGATTTCATCTTGTGCGCGACATTTAGAAGCATACCATTTCTTTTGAAAAAAAATACTAGTACTTAGCAATGTTTTTACATGTTTGTCTTTCATATGCAGAGTCATAACACCATCAGTTTCACAACCACACCTCTTGAGTAAGCAAAAGCCACTAAAATTAACGCTAAATAATTAAAATTGAATAGAAATGATTTTATTTTTCAGGGTACACAAACAAGTTTAGGATTTAGGGCCTTGGAATATGATTTTCTGAGTAAACTTCTCCAAGGCTACAAAATTCAACATATGTGTCTTTCCAGAGAGTAGTGAACCCATTATATAATTGGTGTCCTTGGGAGGCTCCACTAACACTGGAGTTAATCATGAGTTCACACGAAGTTGGTTGCAGAGATATCCCTCCAATACCTTCCTAGCATCAGATATATTTATGGGGTTCTATTCGTATATGGGGGTTCTTGGGGTACCTTGGTGCTTCTTGAGCTTCAAACTTAGCTACCCTTCCCATACGGTGGACCTAACTTGTGAATTATCACCCAAGCATTGGTTATATGGTGGTAACCTTAGTTTCCTAACCTAGGTATCCACACAAGTTGCTTGCAAGGGTTATTCTACAGGTACCCAGAGTCAGATAGGGATCACACAACACACAAAATTTATGGAGGATTTTCTCTCCAGAGGGATTTGACCAATTGTGTTGTGAAACCCATGAGGGTAATTATAAATGATTTTTTTACCTCAGCTCTATTGTTCGGGAGTCTCAATCCCCTCCTAGGAGAGGCATACTTTCTTTAGTTTGAGAGGCCCCTTTTTAGCCACCCTCTCTTGTTTTTGTGCATTGGACTCTAGTTTTATTTAGGATTGTGCTCTTTGTATATTAGTTGGCCTTAGGATTTTACTTTGTGTCATGAGTTTTGAGTCATTGTGGTGCGAGACCAACCTCCTTGCTAGTCTCGTCGGCTCTTGAATTAATTACCACAATTTGTTCTGATACCGAAACCGCCTCCTAAAATATGTAGAATTAATAAACGTGGTACGTTCATATCCTCTGCTCAGGATCACAAACATCCCATCATGAGTATTGATTCAGATACAAGTATCGATTCAGGTATGAGTGTATTAGGAAGCCAATTGGCTCCTACCTCCGCTATGGTTAGTGGAGTCACCGCGACTCCCTCATCATTGGTTACCTGGATTCCTAAAACTCTCTTAGGTAATTCTACCATGTCCATGAGATCAACTTAGCCCATGGGGACAAGTCCTTTTATATTTTTGAGTAGTATGAATTTTCCATCATCGATATCCATTCCCCTTGGTATCTTTTCGACGGGGATTCCAGGTTATAGTGCTCAGACGATTCCTTTGGTATCTAACCCTTTTTCTTTTGGTATCCTGAATATGACTCTGCACATGTCATCCTCCATTCTGACATATAATTCCAATCCATGATCCAAAATGGATCCAGGAAGGAATAAAAATAAAAGTTCTCAGAATCGGACAAAACCAATGCCATTGTGTCGGGCTCGTTGTACCGATCCCAACCATATAATGTTTTCCGCAAATGGACACTATATGCGAAAGTTATTGCATTCTTATCGATTTCCCAAACAGGGAAAAAGTTAACTGGTCAAAGTCAATAGGTTGTACTACTGACCTCAACAATACGACATGTGACGTTAGTAGGGACACATGGAAACATGAAGATTTGACATGTGGCACTCATTTTTGGCATTTTTAGGGGCTTATGTGGACCAATAAAAAAAACTAACACATGGCATTGTATGAACGTGACACGTGGCACTATATGGATGTGACAAGTGGCACTATATGGATGCAACACGTGGCACTGTACGGATGCTGACATGTCCCAATGATAGGCCAACACGTGGCAGTACAGACGACAGGTGGCTGTACATATGTTGACGTGGCAGGGTGACTAGGCAGTGCAGATGCTGATGTGGTATGTGACTGGGCATGTGACTTGGTAATACGAATGTTGATGTGGCACAACACATGGTTGTATGACAATGATGTGGTAGCTGACTATGCATGATAACTGGGTTGCTGATTTTGTGGTGACTGGACCATATGGGCCAATCACAGGGTGACGCGTGGCCCAATCAAAGGGTGCTATGTGGCACCTCAGATTTTTCCATTATTGGCTAGGGTCAAAATTTGTTCTGCCTCTAAGGGTTTCGAGCCCATAACCTTCAGATGAGCCACCTCTTCATGAAAGGGGGTGCACCATTGGGCTATGTTGCCACTTATTCAACCATATGGCATGAATTCCATTTAAGTTGCAGCTAGGCATGGGTTTAGAGCTAGCCCCAGGTGGTAGGGGCCAATGCGAGGCCATATGACACCCCGCGTGACTAGGATCCAGTAAAATAGGATCTGGAGCAGGGCACGAGAGGTTATCCCATGGCCATATGGACCATGTGCACATGACCAGAACCAGAATTTAGGGGCCAACACACCAACACTTAGTTAAGGGCCATATGGCAGTGCTCCATATGACCAGGGGCTCGAGAGAAAGGGGTTGTACCCAATATTTTCCAAATTTGGGTTTTCAAACTATATAATATGATTTTTTGCTGAAATTATGTTGATTTTGGGAGATTCATTTGCCAAAACTGAGAATCTAGAGCCTAATTTGAGGCCAGATCTTGGGAGGAAGTTGGGAGGAGAACCAAAACTCAAATCCTATATAAATCAGATGTTTTTGACATACCGGGAGGTTGATATTAGCAGAATGATGATGATTTTTTGAAGCTTGAAGCCATTTTTATGTAGGGAAGCCATTGAGGAAGCAAACTTTGGAGGCCAATTCTGAGAGCTACGCTCAACCTTTTTCAGTTCTGTTAGTTGTGTTGGATTCTTAAGGTTGAGAAGAACAAAACTAGACCAATTTGTAATCCTTTTGATACATTTCTGATGCACTTTGAAGCATTTAAGATAAATAAGAAAACCTCCCCCACTGAGACAAAGGCAGGAGATGTAGGCAATCCTGTCGAACTCCATTAACAACCCTTGTTGTTATGGCTTGTTGTTCTTTATGCTTATATTCTAATCTGCATTTATTTATGATAGATGCAATAATATGTCATTAGGTTCTTCTTCTTTCCTTATTTCCTAAATGGTAATTGAACACATGCTCAAAACTAAACCAAGTCTTTAAAGATCATTTTCGGATCAAGTGATATCAGGGTAGGTTGACAGTTGGTTGTTTGAGTTTGCATGAGTACGAGGTAAAATCTAATTCATGGTGAAGGTGAGATTGTAAAAGGAGATCTTGAGGTTGGATCGAGAAAGAGGACTTCTCAAAGTGAGAAGATGGCATGTCTCAGAACGCGATATAGTTGCAAAAGAATTTATTTTCCATGTCTGAGATGGTAAAGGTCTTAAATGAGGATTACTTGGAATGGAAGAGGAATTTCCAAGGGGAATATTCAAAAAAAGACAAAAGTGGAGAAGGAGAATATCCTCCTAAACCTCCTCCTTCAAATCCTTCATCTCCATCATCTTCTTCTTCTTCAAGTACAAGTGAAACTTCTACCACAAGAAAACATTCCCATAAACATAAAAATGATATTCATTTACTTAAGATAGATGTGAAATTTGAATTTCCCATGTATGATGGTGAAGTCAATGCTGAGAGGCTTGATAATTGGGTCAGAAAGATGGAAGTTTATTACAGTGTGCAACAAATAAAATATGAGGCAACTCAAATCAAGTTGGCATCGCTTCGTCTTGCAGGAACATCACTTGTTTGGTGGTAGAGTAAGTTGCAACATGGTACAGAACAAGTTGGTAATGTATTAACATCATGGAAAGATTTTGTTTTTACACTTAGAAAACAAGTTTATCCTTTGGGTGATAAGGAGAAGGCTTTAATTGAATGGAAAAGTCTTAAACTAAGAAAAGGACAAACGGTGCAATAATACACAGATGAATTTCGTAAGATGGCATTAATGTTAAATATTCCATTACATATGCAAGAAACGCTTATGAAGTATATAGGAGGTTTACCTACATATATTCATAACAATGTGTTTATGTTTGGACCTACTAATCTTTATCAGGCTTCTTTTCAAGCAACATACATTGAAGCAGGGAAAATAGGAGTTGGTGTATCAGGGGAATCGTCTTCAAGGAAAGAGGACAAATGAAAGGGGAATGGAAATAAAGAAAATTCAGCAACAATGAAGGAAGGGAAGATCTCTTGAAAGCATTGCAAGAAAGAAGGGAATTATGATGACCATTGCTGGCAATTGCATCCAAAGAAGAGGCCAAAATGGTTCAAATAAAGGAAAGGGAGGCAAACAATTTCAACAACAACATGACCAACAGACTTGGGATATTATTCAGGTGATGAGACTAAAATCACAGCAGTTGGTTTGACAGGTAAAATTGGTGATGGATATGATTCTAGAAGTAAATTGTTTCACATAAGGGTGATAATGAAACATACTAAGATCGATACATTGATAGATAGTGGATCTCAATCTAACTTTGTTTCAGAGGAAGTGGTTAAACAATTGGGATTGAAAAATAAGCTACATCATAAACCTTACTCACTTAAATGGATAAGAAACAATCATAAATTGCACATAACAAAGCAATGCACTTTAAAGTTTGCAATTTCATCAAATTTTGTGGATGAGGTAATGTGTGATATGGTGCGACTCAATGAATGTGGAATGGTCTTAGGCAACCCTTATTTGTATGATCGCAAAGAAATAATCTACATGGAACATAATCAATATCACTTAACTAAAGAAGGCAATGAATATGTTGTACATGCTCATCACTTAAAATCAAATCAATCCCTTCAAACAATGGAACAATTAAGGAAGGAAACTTATGCAAGAAACACACCTATAATTGTGCTAGATAAAGAAGTTGATCTTAATCATGAACATGAGATGGTTGTAGAATGTAAATTCAATCATACTTTTCTTCAAGATAAGATAATTTCATGCAAGCACATCAAACATATTAATTCATTTGCAGTCATGTTTCTGATGTTATACCTGCTAATGTTTTCAACATGGATGGTAGTGGCTTCAGTGAGATGTGAACGAGTTTAAGTGGCTAACAATATGCTTTTAGTTTTCATGGTTGTTTTCAATTGATTATGATATGACAGGTGCATAGGACATAGTTTAAATACAAAGGACAAGTGGGGTGGCCTATCCCGCACTTGATGACTGGTTAATACGCTTTTGGAGGACCAAAAGGTCTTAGTGGGGAGGCATGATCCAAAATGGATCTAGGAAGGCCTAAAAATCAAAGTTATTGGAATGAAAAAAAACCAATGCCATTGCGTCGGGCTCATAGTGTTGATTCCATCCATATAATGTTTTCCACAAATGGACACCATATGCGAAAGTTATCGCGTTCTGATTGAATTCCCAAACATGCAAAAAGTCAACTGGTCAAAGTCAACAGGTCGTACTATTGATGTTAGCAGTATGACATGTGACATCAACATGACATCATGATGAAATCAACAAGGACACGTGGAAGCATGAGGAGGTGACACATGGCACTCATTTTTGGCATTTTCAGGGGCTTATGTGGACTAATAAAAAAAGTGACACGTGGCACTATATGAACACGACATGTGGAACTGTACGGATGAGACACATGGCAATGTATGAACATTGACATGGCACAATGATAGGCCGAAACATGGTAGTATGGATGACATGTGGTTGTACAGATGCTGACGTGGTAGGATGACTAGGAAGTACGGATGTTGATGTGGCAGTTGACTAGGAAGGTGACTTGGCAGTACATAGGATGACATGGAATGACACGTGGTTGTATGAAAGTGATGTGGTAGGTGATGTGCCAGTTCACTGTGAATGTTTATTGGGTTGTTGACTGTGTGGTGAATGGACCGTATGAGCCAATTGCAGGGTGACACGTGGCCCAATCAGAGGGCACCACATGGCACCCCAGATTTTTCCAATATTGGCTGGGGTAAAAAATGTATTCCACCTATGAGGGTTTCGAACCCATTACCTCTAGACGAGCCACGTCTTTGTGAAAGGGGGCACACCATTGGGCTACATTGCCACTTGTTCAACCATATGGCATGAATTCCATTTAAGTTTTAGTTAGGCACGGGTTTAGGGATAGCCCTGGTTGGCGGGGGCCAACGCGAGGCCACATAGCACCCCACTCGACTAGTAGCCACGAAAATAGGAGCCAGAGCAGGGTGTGAGAGGTTATCCCATGGCCACATGGACCATGCACACATGACCAAGACCAGAAGTTAGGGGGCCAACACGCCAGTACTCAACCCAGGGCCATATGGTAGTGCTCCATATGACTAAGGGCCCGAGAGAAAGGGGTTGCACCCAATATTTTCCAAATTTGGGTTTTCAAACTATGTAATATGATTTTTTGTTGATATTATGTTGATTTTGGGAGAGTTTTACCCCAAAATGAGGATCTAGAGCCCGAGTTGAGGCCAGATCTTGGGAGGAAGTTGGGAGGAGAACTGAAACTCAAATCCTATATAAATAAGAGTTTTTTGATAGAAAAAGAGGTTCAAATTAGTAGAATAATGATGAGTTTGTGAATCTTGAAGGCATTTTTATGTAGGGAATCCATTGAGGAAGCGAACTTTAGAGGCCAATTCCAGAAGCTATGCTCAACCTTTTTCAGTTCCGTTAGTTTTGTTGGATTCTTGAGGTCAAGTAGAACACATGCAGACCAATTTTTAATCCTTTTGATACATTTCTGATGTACTTTTGAAGCATTAAAGATAAATAAGAAAGCCTCCCCCACTAAGACAAAGGCCCGAAGACGTAGCTAATCTTGTCGAACTCCATTAACAACCTTGTTGTTATTGTTTGTTATTCTTTATGATTATATTATGATCTAGATTTCTTTATGATGGCTACAATAATCTCTCATTAAGTTCTTCTTTCCTTAATTCCTAAATGGTAACTGAACACATGCTTAAAACTAAACCAAGTCTTTAAAGATCATTTTCAGATCATCTTTATCTAATCCTTTTTGGCTCACTATGGTGTTTGTTGGGTGAGTTATGAGTGTTGCTGAGTCTTCTTAGGTCTCTGTCCTGTCTATTCAGTCCTTGCAGAGTGATAGGAAGCTGCCTCATTGTTGAATTTTTGAAAAACTTGTTTCTTGTCATTTTTCTCATTTTTGGTCCTTGCATTTTCGTCTGAATAGTAACTTATTGGTGTTATGTGTGGATTTTATTCATGTTCTTGCAGTAGGGTCTATCCGAGAGGTGGTTTATTCACTATTTTCATTTTTATTCCCTTATATTGAAAATACAAAAAAAATGGTTTTTGCATTTCACTTGAGGCATTTCCACTTTTGTCTATATTGTATTAGTCTTGGAATTTTAGGAAAGATGACATTTCCATTGAAATTGAAAGAGATTTCATCTTGTGCACGACATTTAGAAGCATACCATTTATTTTTAAAAACAAGACTAGTACTTAGTAGTGTTTTTACATGTGCGTCTTTCATATGCTGATTCATAACACTATTAGTTTCACGACCACACCTCTTGAGTAAGCAGAAGCCACTAAAATTATGGAGGATTTTCTCTCCAGAGGGATCTGAAAAATTGTTTTTTGAAGACCACGAGGTTCATTATAATTGATTTTTTTACCTCTGCTCTATTGTTTGGGAGTCTCAATCCCCTCCCGGGAGAGGCATACCTTCTTTAGTTCGGGAGGCCCCTTTTTAGCCACCCTCTCTTGTTGGCATGCATTGGCCTCTATTTTTATTTAGGACTATGCTCTTTGTATATTAGTTGGCCTTAGGATTTTATTTTGTGTCACGAGTTTTGAGTCATCATGGTGTGAGACCAACCTCCTCACTAGTCTCGTCAACTCTTGAATTAATTACCACAATTTGTTTTGATATCGAAACCGCCTCCTAAAAGGCATAGAATTAATAAATGTGGTACATTCAACTCCTCCGCTTAGGATCACAACCATCCCATCACAAGTATTGATTCAGATACGAGTACTGATTCAGGTATGAGTGTATCAGGAATTGATTTGACTCCTACCTCCGCTATGGTTAGTGGAATCCCCGCGACTTTGTCATCATCGGTTACTTGGATTCCTACAATTCTCTCAGGTAGTGCTACCATGTGCATGATATCAACTTAGTCCATAGGGACGAGTCCTTATATAGTTTCAAGTAGTATGACTTTGTCATCATCGATCTCCATTCCCCCTCATACCTTTTCGATGGGGATGCCTGGTTATAGTGCTCAGACGATGCCTTTGGTCTCTAACCCTTTTTCTTTTGGTATGTCGAATATGAATTTGCACATGTCATCATCTATTCCAAAATATAATTACAATACTAGTTTTGGAATAAGGGGCATGTCACCTCCTTATAATCCTTTCCCATTTGTTGGGGGTCATATCCCTCAGTCATTTCCTATGGTAGGGGGTTTGAATCCTTGATCCAGATTATTTTTGGCACAAAATGAGAGCGGAGATATAATAAAAAAATGTACAGATATATATTGGATATCCAATAATATAACAGAAATGTATCAGAGATGCAACCATAAACACAGAGATATAATAATACACAATTTTCTATTAATGAGCGAAAATGTACAAAGACTGTAAAAATACATAGTAAAAGACTTGGTAGAATGGTTGCATCTTATCTCTAAGAAGAGATGTGTCTGCTACTCACATTCGCAAGAAGATGATTTTACAATGAGGATCCAAAGGACTTTTTATAATAAAGAAATCTAAAACCCTAAACACGGAAGATTAAAAGCCAACTGTTTTGTGGACCCTGTTTTGGGTAGTTTGGTGTATCAGGGCGTAACTTTGGCATACGATCTCCGTTTGGGGTGCATGATAGCTCGTTGGAAAGGTATTGTCGAGGAGATTTATTTTAGGGGCTCAATCAGAGCCTTTGGCTATAATTGAGAATCTCTACCCCGAAAAACCTTCATTTAGGCCTTCAAAATGGCATAGGAAGTTAAAAACTGCTAAAAATAGTAAATTACCAAAATTGCCAGAAAATTGTTTTAAGCCAGTTGGAAAAGGTGGGTGGCCACCGATATCCATATGGATCAATCCTTCTTCCTTAGGAAGAAATGGTGTCCATTGTGTTGAGTGCCTGAGGGAGAGGGAAAAGCGTTTGTTGAATCTGCATCTTGGTGAGTTGCTTGCCTTGCTGGAGACATTGGACTGCTTGGTTTGTGGAAGTCTGTCATGAATCTGTTGCTGGTGGGGTTGAATCTGTTCAACCTATCAGGCTACATTAGATGAATGTGTGAAAAAGGAATATTTGCGCTTTGTTGAAATATTTCCAACCTTCTTCTATTAGATAGAAGGTGCTTGGGCCGAGGTTGTAGTGGTTGCAGTATCCTTTTGTTCACCTTTTGAACAGATTGTGAAGAAGCTGAATTTTGTAGTATGAGATACTACCTTGCGGCATTGTTTATGTGGGACAATAGTTGGAACTACCTCTGGTATCCTATAGATATGATCCCTAGAGTAATAATGACACTACTGGGTCAAGACTCATAGATAGCATGGCGCTTCCACATATATGGCTGGCCCAAGAGAACATCACAGACATCCAATGGGGAAACATCACTTAATACCTCATCCTTTAAGGGATGGATGCCATATGACAATCAACATTGTTGGCTGAAATGAAGATCTCATCCCTGGAAAAGCCACTTGATGTTGTATGGTTGTAGGTGTGGTGTTGTCAAGAATCCCAACTATTTGATGACCTCTGCTGAGATGAGGTTCTTCTGGCTTCCGCTATCAACAATAAAATTCAGCAGGGTCCCCTTCACCCACATCTGTGAATGAAAAACGCATTCCCCCTCTCCAGGATCTGTTGGTTCTTCTGGTTGAATTGTTGTGGTCACGACAATAACAGTGGGGTCTACATCGATGATCTATCTTCTATTAGTATTTTATGAATCAGGGTTCGACTCCTTGTCTTTGATATCGACCACCAATGACTATTTTGAGTGACATTCACCAGTTTTTTTGCAAGTGATTTTATGGAAATCACACCATTTTCCAGTGTCCTTCATCGTCTTTCCGTGACCCTTCTTTTACTATGGCTTGGATTGGTTTTTGGGAGACTGTTTGTTAGGGTCGTCTTTATCATACTTTAGTTGTTGTGGATTTGTAGACCCGAACTCCCGTTTGTTCTGGTGCTTAAATTTCTGCTCAATTTTAACAACATATCGATAAGCAGCACTAAGTGATGAGATGTCCAGAAAATCCATTTCAGTTTAGATGTATCTATGTAGAGCCCCAAGGTATTTGCGAACCAAATTTCGTTCAGATTCTTTGATACCCAGCTTGGTGCACAAGATATGGAAGGTATTGGTGAACTCCAGAACTTCTTGGCCCCTCTCTTTCCACAGTGTGGTCCATCTCATGTATTGGTCCTCATATTTTCCAACAGGGTAATACTGTTCCTTTACCGCATCCACAAAAAAGTCCCAAGTGGGATCAACCCCATATATTCCAAACTCCTCTGTGGAAATTTTATCCCAGTAAGTTTCCCACCAATTTTTGACATGGGGGAGAGCCTTAAGGAGTGCAAAGGTGATCTTTTCCCTGTTGGAGAAATTATGAACAAAGAAATAACCTTCTACCAAATTTAACAATTTTTCTATGGCATCTGCATCTATCTGTTCTTCAAATATGGGAATATCAAAATTAACGTGTACCTTTAAAGGTGAGGTGCCTCCAAAATGGATGATTGATGAAGACGTGCCTACTGTTATTGGCAGGCGTTGAAGGATGTGGGAAAAATTCTCCATCATTTCGTCCCTCTGTCATGTGAGAGCTTGCTCAAGCAACAAATTAATAGAATCTTCTACTCTGTCATTTTTATTTTCTTCCGCCATGGTGGTTTTCTTTGGCGTGTGAGAGAAATGTTCCTCAAGAGTGACAAGCTTGAGACCCAACTTTCTATACTCAGACCTCGTCGGGGACATGCACTGAAAAATGATCAAGAGCTGACCATGACTCCATGAGTGGGGAACAAGTTGGAACTACCTCTGGGATAATTATTACAAGTGGAATATCAGAGATTTGGCCATTGGTAGCCCCTGAAAATCAGGGATTTAGAAAGATGCGAAAATCCCCCCCCAAGGGAGGGAAAAAGACATGGGCAAAATTGATAAATAACATATGCGAGGAGGTAGGATGTTAAGCCCTAATGTTGGCTCATTACCCCTTAATTGGGGCATATTAGATTAGTAATGCTATTTTATTTATGTCAGCTTAGGCCATTAGTTGTAATTTAGATTAGTAATGTTAT
>JZKD02S2045593.1:351154-375974 GCA_000966675.3 Picea glauca | reverse complement strand
AAAAGGAGGTTGCCCCCTCGAAGAGGCTTATTATCTGAAATTATCTCTTTTTCAAAGCGTTGAGTACTTTTCCTGAGGTTTTTCTATGCTATATTGATGTTTGGTTCTTAACATAGGACACTGTCAAGTATGCTGGGGGAAAACGATTTTTGAGCTCTCTTGCTATTATGAACACTACGGATTGAGTGTGAGGCAAGAGGATTTTGCTGAAATGGATTTTCCTTGCTGTTATGAGCACTGCTGAGTAAGTGTGAGGCAAGAGGATAACTACTGGAATTGAAGGATATTGCTGAGGAGGAGTTCTGAGTTATCCCTCATGGACTCATAGTCAGGCTAGGGGGTGAACTGAGAAAGTGATTTGGATGCCCTATTCTACAGTTGGGAGGAACATGGTTGTTCCCTTTATCTTCTCCCGATCTGGTTTAGATATGTTTCTCTACTCCTTTTCTATCTGAATGATTTTATATCTAATGCAATGTATTTGTGAAATCAGAACTGAAATGATTTCCATTTTCTGTTCGAATGATTTTGATATTTGATGTCATGTATTTATTAAATCTGAATGAACAATAAAATTGGCCTTTTATTGGTTATGATAGTTGAAAGGATTTATGCATGGTTAAATTCTGGAAGAAATCTCCTCTAAATTAGATTCATTGTTATTTTTCTTTCTTTATTTGTTGTTTGAGTGAAATCAATGCCGAGATTGGCATATTGGGAGTGAAGGTTATGTTGTAATTTCATTAATCTAACTATATGAATAATGTCGGGAACAACATTCTGAGTGTTGTAAACTATGCCACTCTTTCCTTTCCATTAAACAGACCGTGTAGGGACAGATCTATAGCTGAGGTAGGAAGACCGACTATTATACCAGTTTTCCCTTATAGTTCATTAACCTAACCCATATAAAGGTATATCGAACAAGAGAATACAGAAACAAAAAATCATAATATAATTTGCAATGACAGATCTATTATATGAACTACTTTAACAGTAAAGGAACCGGATGCACCCTTGCTTATTACGGAAATTTCCTTTGCCCAAGGCTGTACCAATTCGGCTATTCATATTTAGACTTTCATGTTTTAATAACGATGCACAAAAAAAATAAAAAAAAAATAAGAAGTGCTGAATCGTGAAATGAAAAAGGACTGTGGGCCCAACATTTCAGGATTTCAGGGTTTTCGAACACCTAATGCATAAGTAAAAATGAAACAAGAGGTGCCGAATCGCGAAATGTGAAAGGGCTGTGGGCCTAGCATTTCAGTATTTCGAGGTTCGAGATTTCGGATTTTTTGAATGCCTGATGCATAAACAAAAAATGAAACAAGAAGTGCCAAATCGCGAAATGCGAAAGGGCTATGGGCCCAACATTTCAGTATTTTGGGGTTCAGGATTTCAGGGTTAGTTAAGCAAAGGAACTCCGCATATGTGTAATAAGCAAATCCCAAATGCCGAAATATCAACTTTGTATTTTATCTTCTTTTAAAATATGCTCAGTTTTTGTTTGAATGATCCATGTATCTGATTTTATGCGTCTAATTGTGCTCAGTTGAAATAATTTCCATGGAAGACATCTATTCATTGTAAGAAGTTTATGTTCAAAGACTAAATTCTGGGAATGGTTCCTCCTGAAACAAAACGCTAGACAAAACTATCTACATATGAACTTGAAAGAACAAATCCACCTATAGGAGCATATTTAACTCTGAAATCAAATTTATAGGTAGGATTGTCTATGTATAGATGAGCTTGAAAGGTACCAATCTAATTATAGGCATATGTGTACATCTGTAATTGAATTTCTAGCAGATCTATCTTTGAATAATTCAATTGGAGGAAGCTTGTGCATATAGTACTTCGGGGTTTCGAGATTCAGGGTTTCGGGGTTTCGCGATTCGAGATTTTGCGACTCTGGTGGCAACGATACTAGGCCCTTCGAACTCCCGAGTCTCAAAATGATGAAAAGGGATTAATAGGATTTGGATCCTCCTTTATCCCCTGTCCATACGATCACACCCGATGACCTGGGGCTAACTCCACATAGCACATCGGGGTTTCATGTACCGGGATTTTGCGACTTGCGAAAACGAGGAGTCTTGACCTTTGGTTTCCCGGGTTCCAAAACGTCGATCGGTAGCCACATGTTCCTCCAATGGACAACTGCGACCTTTAGCCACGATCAACAGTTTTGATTTTTTCAGGATGATCAACGGTCGCGTTCAAATCCCGACTTTCTCGTTTTTCAGAATTTGGGAGAGTCTTCACTCCCCTACATGCACTAGGTTTAAACCTCGCACATATTTTCTTGATCTGATGACTCTCGTAGTTTTGGAATTTCTCCCCGAAGTGTCTCCACCGTTCATTTCAACTATTCTCCTGCGTGTCCTCCAGAGGTTAAACTCTGTGTGCCTAGATCCTTTCTCCAACTGATCTAATGACAGTTGTGCTCCCACCTGAGCTTTATCTCTCTGAGCTCTCAAAGGTTCCTTCGACCTAAGCTTAGTTACTGCCTAAATACATATAAGAATGTTAGAGTAGTATGGGAGTTAAGGGAAGTGATAGAATTATGGAAAATTTATCCATATAAGTTTTTTTGTTCGAAGTAAACTTGACTGGCGTAATAATGTCATTATGGACAAAAATGAATCTTACCTTCTCTTAAATTCTACGCTTAAACGAAATTGAATTATGTCACATAATTTTTAAATTTTTTTGGTGAATTTGAGGTAGATTACATATGGTATCAGAGCAAAAGTTACAACACTGGGCCTGAATAGGGCCATATTAATTTCTTAGTATATATTCCGATTTATGAAAAAACTAATAAAGCTTGTGGTTACAAACAAAAATCCTTTATGTTTTGTGTTGATTATGGCAGCCCAAGAAGGTGTAGAAATCAGGATGGAAGGGAATCCACAGCAAGGACCTTCTGGAGATCCAAGACAAAACAATGATGGAAGCTCACCCACGGAGGTGATGGAAACAATGAGGAATCTTATTGTTGAACTATAGGTTTTCAAGGTTGACAATGAAAAATTGAAGAAAGCATAGCAGGAACAACAAGAGATAAATGAAGTCCTGCTGCATAGTATAGTAACCAAGAAAATCCCAAAAGATGATCAACATGATGAGGAGGTCAGCAAAAGGGCCTCCAAGAATTCTGGTGTGGAAACAGAAAAAGAAGACAGTTCGTTAGAAGGGACACCTTCCGCTGAAGACAAAACCATACCAGACAGAAAAAGAAAACAAACAGGCCACCTTGAAGGAGAATTTAAAAAAATTAAACCAGCTACCTTTGATGGAGAATCCAGGACAGGAGAAGAAGCTTAAGCATGGTTGTTGGACATCAAAAAATACTTCCAAATCTACAACTATTCCAGCAACATGAAGGTCAGAATGGCCATCTACAATCTGAAGGGGAAGGCCAGCATTTGGTGGCAGGACCTGAAATTGGCCAAGGGCCTAAAGGAGAAACAATTGGAATGGTCCGACTTTAAGAAGTATTTCAAGAAACAATACCTTTCTGAAAGATATTATGAAAGGAAGACGAAATAATTTTACGAGTTACGGCTCAGACAGATGACAATGGAGGACCTTATAAATAAATTTCTGGAACTACTAATGTTCATACCGTACACCTGGGAGGATAAGGTAAAAATCCAGCGATTCTTAAGCTGTTTACCGCAGGCCTACCGGGACAGAATTGAGTTTGACAACCCCAAATCCTTGAGTGAGGTATTCAAGAAAGAATGAATGTGCTATGACCAGTATAAATAGAGGGAAGAGTTTCCCAAGACCTGGAAGGATAAGAAGCAATATCGAATGAACTAGCGGAAGAAGGGATACCATCCAACTCCTTATCGAGTTGCAGAAAAAAGTTTCCCAAGGAAGGATTTTCACTACAATCATCCGAATACGCAAGGTAGCGGTAAACCGGTAAACCTAGGAATGAAGAAGTTTGGGGACAACTCCCACGAGCCATTAAAGTGTTGGGAGAGTGGATAACCTCATCTAAGGAGGAACTGTCCATGTTTAATTGCAACCAACAGAACTGTTGTTCACAATTTGCAGGAAGCCTGGATAGTGGGAGACGTGGGCAGAAGTCTGCATTGAATAAATGCATCCATACATGGTCGACAAGATGACCACCAGTCCTTGGTGGTAGAAATCGAAGGTAAAATCAATGACACTCAAATTTCTGTTTTAATTGACCCTAGAGCTACATTAAGCTATATTACTCCCGATGTAGTAGAGTCGAATGAACTTAAGAAACTGAAACACGCAAAGTCATGGCTTGTACAACTAGCAAAAGGTACTAAAAGAAAAGTAGTTGACTTTATTTCTGATCTTGAGTTCAACTTAGATGGTCAAAAGATAAGGACCAATATGAACATCCTACCACTAGGATCTTATGATATGATTATCGGGATGGATTGGTTGGAACAACACAAAGAAGTACTAGATTGTTATACAAATATACTTAGCTATAAAGATAATTTTGGCACTATTAGAACAGCCCAAGGCATACCAAAATCTGTATCAGTCAGACAAGTTTCAGCGATGCAACTCAAGAAATGTATTAGAAAGGGATGTCAAGTTTACGCTATCCAAGTAACGAATCTATTAGAAAAAGAAGATAAGCCCAAGTTAGAAGACTTTGTTGTCCTACGTGAATTCAGAGACATGTTTGTGGATGAGATACCAAAATTACCTCCTAGGAGGGAAATAGATTTTTCCATAGACTTACTACCTGGATCAGCCCCTATCTCAAAAGCACCCTACCGAATGAGTCTACTAGAACTGACAAAATTAAAAATACAATTACAGGAATTGTTGGACAAAGAGTACATCAGACCGAGTGTATCGCCATTGGAAGCACCAGTCCTCTTTGTGAAAAAGAAAGATGGTACTCTAAGACTATGTATCAATTATAGACAACTGAACAAAATGATCATTAAGAATAAATACCCCTTACCAAGGATAAATGATCTGTTCAATCAAGTTGGTGGGGCCAAGATCTTTTCAAAATTGGATTTACGATCCGGTTATCATCAAGTTAGGATAAAGGATGAGGACATAAACAAAACAACTTTTTGAACAAGATATGGACACTATGAGTTTGTAGTCATACCTTTTGGACTCACTAACGCACCAACCACATTTATGTTCTTGATGAACAACATTTTCAGTCAGTACTTAGACAAGTTCGTAGTAGTATTTATCAATGATATTTTGGTCTATTCAAAGACGGAAAAAGAACATGATGAACACTTAAGGATAGTTCTACAAATGTTGAGGAAACAAAAACTGTACGCCAAATTTGACAAGTGTGACTTTTATAAAAAAGAGATACAATATTTAGGACATGTCATTTCCTTGGAAGGTATTTCCGTAGACCTGAAAAAGATAAAATCCATTATGGAATGGCCAGTACCTAAGGATGTGGCCGATATTCGGTCATTCATGGGAATCACCGGATATTATCGTAGATTTATAGAAGGGTTTTCCAAGATAGCCTACCCTATCACTTCATTACAAAAGAAAGGGGCCAAGTTTAACTGGTTGCAAAAGTGTCAAGACAATTTTAACAAGTTGAAAGAATTATTGACATCGACGCCCATTTTGAAGGTAGCAGACCCAGATAAAGACTTCACAGTATGCATTGATGCAAGTAAAGAGGGACTAGGTGGTGTTCTAACTCAGGAAGGGCACGTGATTTTTATGAGTCCCAGAAATTAAAAGAACACGAGCGAAATTATGTCACTCATGACTTAGAATTGGCAGCAGTAATACATGCCTTAAAAATGTGGTGACACTACATAATGGGAAGGAAATTTCTACTATTGACGGATAATAGCGATGTGAAATATCTGCTTAACCAACCAAACCTTAATGCAAGACAAGCAAGGTGGCTAGCCTTCCCGAGCGAATTTGACTTCAAGGTCAAACATATCAATGGAAAAGAAAATAAAGTAGCAGACGCTTTAAGCAGAAGAGTCCATGGGTTATTTGAGGTAAATATCAGCAGGGCAAAAAGTGATCTGGAACAAAAGGTAAGGATGGCTGGTATTAGCGACGAAAATTACACTAAGATGATGGCAGAATTATGAAACAGTACTACATAATCAGATAAACCAGATCTAAGTATCGACAAGAAGGGACTATTACGATTTAAAAATAGACTTTACATACCAGATTCAACATAGTTAAAATTAACAGTTTTGGACGAAGTGCATAAGAAACCGTATTCTGGTCATCTAGGTTACCAAAAAACGATATCAGCACTTAGAAAACTGTTTTACTGGCCTAATATGAAAGGTGAAACAACATAATACTTGGCTAGGTGACAGGATTGTTAGCAGGTTAAGGCCGAACACCAACATCTAGCCAGCCTATTACAACCATTACCAGTACCAGAATGGAAATGAGAGACCATATCGCTGGAATTTATAACAGGTTTGCCAAAAACTCAGAAATAGAATGATGCTATCATGGTTGTAATCGATAAACTCAGTAAGTCTGCACACTTTATTCCTGTAAAGTCTACTTTTAAAGCTGTAAACATTGCTGAAATATTCATGAAAGAATTTTTTAGACTGAATGGTATTCCTAAAATGGTGATTTTAGATAGAGATGTAAAATTCACATCCTCTTTTTGGAAGGAATTGTTTGTAGGGCTAAATACTAATTTGAATTTCAGTATGAGTTATCATCCACAAATGGATGGACAAACCAAATCATAGAGGATATGCTCCGCATGTATGTAAGAACAAAGCCGAACAAGTGGGAAGACTACCTACATTTGGTAGAATTTGCATATAACAATGGGTACCAAACTTCGGCTAAGTTGAGCCCTTTCGAAATACTCTATGGAAAAAAGTGTACAACTCCAATTAGCTGGGATAACCCGGTTGACCAACTCCAATTAGTGTATGGTAACTAGTGATCTGGAACAAAAGGTAAGGATGGCTGGTATTTGAGTTTGATATTTGTAATTAATTATTATGAATGTTGGGCAGAGTTCTGATTGGACTCAACTAACTATTTGACTATGACATTTGTATATATATAAAAAAAGAATATTTATATTAATTGCAGGAGGACAAATGGAACAACCATGTTAAAATCAGCTGACCATGACTCCATGAGTGGGGAAAAAGTTGGAACTACCTCTGGGTTGATTATTACAAGTGGCAAATCAGATATTTGGCCATTGGTAGCCCATGAAAATCAAGGATTTAGAAAGTTGCGAAAATCCCCCCCCCAAGGGAGGGAAAAAGACCTGGGAAAAATTGATAAATAACATATGCGAGGAGGCAGGATGCTGCCAAGTATGCTGGGGGAAAAGGATTTTTGAGCTCTCTTGCTGTTATGAATACTACGGATTGAGTGTGAGGCAAGAGGAGTCTGCTGAAACGGATTTTCCTTGTTGTTATGAGCACTGCTGAGTAAGTGTGAGGCAAGAGGATAACTGCTGGAATTGAAGGATATTGCTGAGGAGGAGTTTCGAGTTAGCCCTCATGGACTCATGGTCAGGCTAGGGGGTGAACTGGGCAAGTGATTTGGCTACCCTGTTCTACGGTTGGGAGGAATGTGGTTGTTCCCTTTGTCTTCTTGCGATCTGGTTCAGATATGTTGCTCTACTCCTTTTATGTTTGAATGATTTTATATTTGATGCAATGTATTTGTTAAATCAGAACTGAAATGATTTCCTTTTTCTGTTCGAATGATTTTGATATCTGATGTCATGTATTTATTAAATCTGAATGAATAATAAAATTGGCCTTTTATTATTTATGATAGTTGAAAGGATTTATGCATGGTTAAATTATGGAAGAAATCTCCTCTAAATTAGATTCACTGTTATTTTTCTTTCTTTATTCGTTGTCTGAGTGAAATCAATGATGAGATTGGCATATTGGGAGTGAAGGTTATGCTGTAATTTCATTAATCTAACTGTATGAATAATGTCGGGAACGACATTCTGAGTGTTGTAAACTATGCCACTCTTTCCTTTCCATTAAAACAGACTGTGTAGGGACAGATCTGTAGCTGAGGTAGGAAGACCGACTATTATACCAGTTTTCCCTTATAGTTCATTAACCTAACCCGTATAAAGGTATCTCGAACAAGAGAATACAGAAACATAAAATCATACTATAATTTGCAATGACAGATCTATTATATGAACTACTTTAACAGTAAAGGAACTGGATGCACCCTTGCTTATTACGGAAATTTCCTTTTCCCAAGGCTGTACCAATTCGGCTATTCATATTTAGACTTTCCTATTTTAATAACGATGCACAAACAAAAAAAATAAAAAAATAAGAAGTGCCGAATCACGAAATGTGAAAGGAATGTGGGCCCAACATTTCAGGATTTTGGGGTTTTCAAACACGTGATGCATAAACAAAAATGAAACAAGAAGTGACGAATCACAAAATGCAAAAGGGCTGTGGGCCTAGCATTTCAGGATTTCGGGGTTTTCGAATGCCTGATGCATAAACAAAAAATGAAACAAGAAGTGTCAAATCACGAAATGTGAAAGGGTTGTGGGCCCAACATTTTGGGATTTAGGGATTAGTAAAGAAAAGGAACTTCATGCATATGTAATAAGCAAATCCCGAATGCCGAAATATCAACTTTGTATTTTATCTTCTTTTAAAATATGCTCAGTCTTTGTTTGAATGATTCGTGTATCTGATTTTATGCGTCTAATTGTGCTCAGTTGAAATAATTTCCATGGAAGACATCTATTCATTGTAAGAAGTTTATGTCCAACGACTAAATTCTGGGAATGGTTCCTCCTAAAAAAAAACGCTAGACAAAACTATCTACATATGAACTTGAAAGAACAGATCCACCTACAGGAGCATATTTAACTTTGAAATCAAATTTCTAGGTAGGATTGTCTATGTATAGATGAGCTTGAAAGGTACCGATCTATTTATAGGCATATGTGTACATCTGTAATTGAAGTTATAGTAGATCTATCTTTGAATAATTGAATTGGAGGAAGCCTGTGCATATAGTACTTCGGGGTTTCGAGGTTCAGGGTTTCGGGGTTTCATGATTCGGGATTTTGTGACTCCAGCGAAAACGATACTAGGCCCTTTGAACTCCCGAGTCCTAAAATGCCGAAAATGGATTAATAGGATTTGGCTCCTCCTTTATCCCCCATCCATACGATCACACCCGATGACCTGGGGCTAACTCCATAGAGCACATCGGGGTTTTGTGTACCGGGATTTCGCGACTTGCGAAAATGAAGAGTCTTGAACTTTGGTTTCCTGGGTGCCGAAACGTCGACCGGTAGCCACGTGTTCCTCTGATGGACGGCTGTGACCTTTATCCATGACCAATAGTTTTGATATTTTCAGGATGATCAACGGTCACGTTCAAATCCTAGCTTTCTCCTTTTTCGGAATTTGGGAGAGTCTTCACTCCCTTGCATGCACCAGGTTTAAACCTCATGCATCGTTTTTGGATCCAACGACTCTCGTAGTTTCGACACTTCTCTCTGAAGTGTCTCCACTATTCATTTCAGTTGTTCTCCTGTGCGTCCTCCCAGAGGTTAAACTCTGTGCACCTAGATCCTTTCTCCAACTGATCTAATGACAGTTGTGGTCCCACCTAAGCTTTATCTCTCTGAGCTCTCGAAGGTTCCTTCGACCTAAGCTTAGTTACTACCTAAATACATATAAGCATGTTAGAGTAGTATGAGAGTTAAGGGAAGTGATAGAATTATGGAAAATTTATCCATATAAGCTTTTCTGTTCGAAGTAAACTTGACTGGCATAATAATGTCATTATGGACAGAAATGAATCGTACCTTCTCTTAAATTCTAAGCTTAAACGAAATTGAATTATGTCACATAATTTTTTATTTTTTTTGGGTGAATTTGAGGTACATTACAACCACCCACATCTTGGATCACATTCAAGAGTGGCATAGAAGAAAGCGGTTGATTAAAGATAACATTCCTCTAGAGTTTCTATTGGAGTGGTCCTTAAGTATCTATTGTCATATATTTTGAAGGATGTTTCTACATCCAGGGTAATGACTAAAGAAGAGGCCATATTTAAATCCCAACAATTATCTTATATATGATCAATATGGGATACTCTATGAAATTATTCTTGACACACCATGGTCAAGTAACAATCCAAGACAAAATAATGGGCCCTATGCCGATGACATTATAGGATCAACAAATTCCAAATCCGCACTGACCAGGTGACAAATGAGATGCAAAATTTGTCTCTCAACTAGTTTGCAACAGGACAAGCTACGACTTCATCCTCTCTTGCGTAGTCATTGGAAGTACATTATGTGCAATCGACGAACCCGAATGGTAACCAACATCCCAGAGGGAATAAGAGGAAATGTAGAAATAATAACTACAAGGGTGGGAGCATTAACAACAGTAATAAGAGCAAGGACAATCAAAATAATGACAAGTCTTGTAACAATGCTGATGAGGGAAAGAAATAAATGTGGAAGGTGAAGTTTCCATGTAAGTTTTGTAAAGAAGATCATCATACCCATTTATCCCCTAATATAGAGGAAGCCTCAATGCTTATAGTGTAACAACCTGTTATGTTAACTAATTAGTTTCCGCATAATCAAAATATGGCCTTAGGAACCTCGAACACTGGAAATGCGTTGGGTTGAGGTCAAAATCCCCTGGCACATGATGGTGGCCATTAATGTGTGAATATGGTTCAATCTGAGATTAGCATAGCCACTAGGACTCATGATTATGGTCCTAAATAACCTACTTTGGTTAAAGATCCTCCCCCTCCAGAAACACCTTTGTAGATCGATAAGCCTGACCCTATGCCTTGTGTTCCGAAAGGAGTTCTTAAGAAATATTCTCATAAGCCCAATGCCAAAGTTGCCCAAAATTACTCGATTGTCGAAGATTTGGTCCAAACGTTGTGTGCAATGTCAGCTTTGGAGGTACTCTAGATGTGTCCAACACAGAGGAATGCCTTGTTATCTGCATTGGGGGATCTTGACTCAAGTGGCTTGAAAGTTATCAAGTTCGATGTCACAGATGTCCAACCTTGCTTACCTTACCATGTGGCATTTCAAATTCATGTGGAATGTATGAATATAACGGTTAAGCATATTGTCGTTGATGAAGGTGATTCAATGTCTGTGATGTCTCTATATTTTTGGAAAGTCATCGGCTCTCCCTAGCTTTCTCAGTCTATGACTATGTTAACTACATTTGATGGGAGTTAGTTCAGAACCCATGGTATCCTCCCCACTTTTAAGGTCCAGTTAGGTGGTAAAACCATGACGATCGAGGTCAAGGTGGTTGATGCACCCCTTGACTACAATATTTTACCGGGGCGTAATTGGATTTACGCTATGACAGTTGTCATGTCATTAGTGTTTCATGTTTTATGATTTCCTCATGAAGGGAAGATTGTGACAATTGACCAATTATCTTTCTCACGCTCGAGTTCCTCTGCATCGGTGGGACCTTCGGTCCCCATTATCAAGAATTCTCAGAAGGGAAATGAGAACATTGGTGTCAGAATATATCCTTCCTTGATGGGAACCTTTAATTTCTCAGCGCCAATATCGTATATTAATGTCATTTCCGATGAATCCTCATCATCATTGAAGTTTGTCTCATTATGCACTTCATATTTCGATGACCCATGGACTCTACCTTCTCTGACTACATCATATGAAGGTCATTCACACATAGGAATGGAAATTTCGGTATCTGTAGCTGAGATTGAATATCATGTTATCCAGGAACCCACTGTAGACATGGATCCTCCCTCTCCACAGACGAAAGAGATGGATCCTGTCCTAGAGCTCATTTGCGATGTAAAATCATCTACTTCACATAATTATCTCGATGGTGATTTTCCTTTAGACAAAGCGATCTTATAGGCCATAATTGGTCCTGATAAGAATTGGAAGGACCTTCACCATAGATCTTATTTTCTCCCAGATCATGAAAAGATCGAACAAAATGAGTTTAGGTCAGCCATGAGTGAGATTTTTGGTCATGTCGTGTTTCCATTAGATAAGCATGGAATATATGTTGAAGGGAACATGATGAAAATCTCTCCCACCATTTTGATCAACATCTATCGAACCCTTGGAAAGATTGAGAATGTTTATATTGGTGTGGATTATTCGCCTGAAGAAATTCAGACTTACACCAATCTGTTTAAGGAATTATGAGACATATTTTCTTGGTAATATGAAGAAATTCCAAGGATCAACCTTGATAATGTTGAACATGAAATCAAGACTTATCTAAATGCTAATCCAGTTCAAAAATGGCTTAGAGCTGTGAACTCTAGGAAGGCCCCCTCCATTAAGGAAAAGGCGGAGAACCTTCTTAATGTTGGCTTCATCTAGTCACTTCCCTTGACCAAATGGGTATCCAATCGCATTCTTGTAGACAAGAAGAAAGGAACCATCCATGTGTGGACGGATTTCAAGGATCTGAATAAATACTTTCCTAAAGATAATTTCCCTACACCATTTATTGACCAAATTATTGATGAGTGTGCAAGGAATGAAATATTTTCTTTTATGGATGGATTTTCAGGCTACAATCATATCCAAATTAAACCTGAGGATTAGCATAAGACGACGTTTATTTGTCCTTGGTGTAGGTTTTCATACTAGAAAATTTCTTTTGACCTTAAAAATGTCGGAGTGACTTTTTAGCGGGCTATGACCTTTTCTTTCCATGACCTCAAACATATATTCAAGTCTTATTTGGATGACCTCGCTGC
The DNA here is from genome assembly GCA_000966675.3 of Picea glauca. Classification (NCBI taxonomy): domain Eukaryota; kingdom Viridiplantae; phylum Streptophyta; class Pinopsida; order Pinales; family Pinaceae; genus Picea; species Picea glauca. The sequence goes on along the minus strand of JZKD02S2045593.1, from coordinate 363,188 downwards.
TCACTCCCACAAGAGAGTGGATCATCCGACTCATCTTCAGATTGTGTTTGAAATATGTCGTCATTACCATATTCGATTAAACCCTCATAAATGCATCTTATGTGTTAGGCCAGATTGCCTTTTTGGATTTATAGTTTCTGATCAAGGGATCATGGTGGACCCCTTGAAGGTAGAGGAAATAGGTCAATTTCCTCCCCTGCACAGTATTCGACAACTTCAAGGTTTAAAAGGAAAAGATGAATTCACACATCTCTTTATATCCAACTATGCCAATATCACTAAGGGTTTTATGTATCTCTTGAAAAAGGATACTCCATTCATATGGGGTGAGTGATCCCATGAGTCCTTTGATGCCCTTAATAAGTCCCTAGTGTTGAAACCTCTATTGAGTCCCCCATACTATAGTATATATTTCCTACTTTATATAGCCGTGTCCAAAGGGATGGTTGGTCTGGTTCTCATTAAAGAGGATGACGAGCTCCATGAGCACGCTATCTATTATGTTAGTCAAAATCTAATTGGTCCTAAACTTAAGTACTCTCACATGGAGAAGCTATCCTTACCAACCATGCATGCGGTTCAAAGATTGCACCATTAAATATTACTTCGCCAAACTACCATGGTCGTCGATGTCAATACATTTCAATACATCATGAAAAGGTGTATCATAGGGGGGAAATACAATAAATGGATTGTGATTTTGTAGGAGTCTGATATCGAGTTTGTATCCAAAAAATCTAAGAAATAACTAGTCTTTGTGGAATTAATGTCAGATTTCCCTAGGTAGGATGAGGATACTGTTTATGATGATTCATTTGTTGATGAACACATTTTCCTTATCTCATCTTCAGACCCCTGGTATGAATATATTCTAATATATCTTCAAACTCTGAATCTTCCCCAACATCTTTCGAGGGACAACAAGTGACGTATACGCCATCAAGCCAAAAACTACCTCATTATCGACTACACTTTGTATTGTCGAGGGGTAGATTCTATTTTGCATCGTTGTTTGAATCATGAAGAAGTTGAAATTGTACTCAATGAATTTCATATTGGGGTGTGTGGTGGTCACTTATTTGGGTTTGTGACAACCCAAAAAATATTACGAGCTGGTTATTTTTGGCTGTGAATTTTTAAAGATTTCGTAGAAGCGGTAAAGAAGTGTCATTGTTTCCAGGTGTTCATTCGTAAGACGTTATCACACCCAACCCATATTCACTCGGTCATTATGTTTGGTCCCTTCAACAAGTGGTGGGTGGTTTTCATGTATTTCAACCCAACCTCAACTAGGGGGCACCATCACATTATCATGGTCATGGATGATTTTACCAAGTGGGTTGAGGCCATGCCTACAGTTAAATCCATTGGTGATACTACAACATATTTCATATTCAATCAAATAATAGCTCGGTTTAGAATTTAGAAGGATATTGTCACTGACCATGGCAGTCAGTTTTAGAAAACAATGATGAAAGAGTTGGCATCAAAAATGGGGTTCAAGAAAGATCATTCATCGTCCTATTATCCTCAGGAAAATGGCCAAGTGGAGGTCGTGATTAAACATCCCAAGGCCATTTTGAAAGAAATTGTCATGCATAGTAAATATAAATTTCACGTGATGCTATACCCTGCTCTATGGGCATATCGAACCGCAGTAAATACTTCCACTAGTTTTTCACCATTCCAATTGGTTCACTGAGTGGAGTCGGTTCTACCCATTGTATGTGAAATTCCTTCTCTTAAGTTAACAGTTGAGCTCCTACCTAACATGACTAATATCGAAGAATACCTTGTACACTTGGAGCAACTTAAGCAGTGTAGAGATGCCTCCCTAGCCATCGAGGCGAATAAGTGACGTGTTAAGGTTCAATATGATAAATATGTCCATCCCTGAGAGTACCTTGAGGGTGACTTGGTCCTTCTTTACGACCAAGCTAAAGAACCATTGGGAGCAGGAAAGTTCAATCCCATGTGGCATAGTCCTTATATAGTGATATGTGTCCTCGAAAAAGGAGCCTATGAGTTAGAGGATTATGAAGGGAACATACTAAAAGAGCCCAAAAATGGGCTCTATCTCAAAAAGTAATATTCTTGAGCCCTCCATCTTGAGCATGAACTGTGTATATTATTGTACTTTAGTGTATATATTTTTCTTTTGTTCTTTTCTGTCGTTGGTTTGCTTATTGAGTTTCCCCTTGGTTGGAAGATGTCAACAAAATCATTGGTATTACTAGCATTCATGGATGGTGCCAATCGTCATACTCAGAACATAGCTTCCATCACTTGGGTTATTTATTCACCCGAGGGACAAATGGTATCTTCATGAGGCATTTTTCTGGAGCCATCGACGAACAATGTGGCTGAGTATAGCACCATTATTGAGCTATTACACGATTCCGTTAGAAGTTTTCTTGGAATCCTAGTTGGTGGTGTCTCAGTTGAATGACTGGTATCAGGTTAGGGATCATATGCTACTCCAAAGATTCCATCAGGTACAAATTTTGGAATGATATTTTGATTTCATTACTTATAATCATATCCCTAGAAGTTCTAATAAAGTATCTAATTCATACGCTAATTATGTTTTAGATTGGCATTTTACACACAGATAAGTAAAGGAAACATGCATTCATACATTTATACATTCATCCATTGCAATTTATATAACTAAAACAAAAGACCATTTTTTTTTGTATTTTATCCATTGAGTTCAAAAATATATGGTATCGTAGTACAAAATTGGGCTTGTATCATTCAAAAACATATATATGGTTGGTACATCAAATGACCATGGTGTCTAAGTGGTCCCGAGTGCCCATCATGATAGCACACTATAGTGTTAGCGAGATACTGAAAGAGTCTCCACGCACGGGGTACACCTACAACCTGCCTCTGCATAGCCTAAGGAAGATCCTCGACCTAGACCATAGGAATCATGTGCATCAGATGTGATAGGTTTCCCTACACGTTTCGAAGAACTTTCTCTATGTCCTCGTCAACCATCTCCTCCCCTCGGACCCTTCGCCAATTCCATGGGTATCCATCAGGTCATCATGGACCTACATATGAATAAGAGAGATAAACATTAATATATGATGCCATACCAAAAATATTTTCTTTTTTTATTTTCATTTATCAAACCAAAAAACACAAAAAAAATAAAATATATGAAAATTAAAATTCTTACCAATATCCCCAAAGGAGGATCTTAGTGGTAATGGAATGTTGCGATCCCATCGGTATTCGATCCCCTCATAGGGATAGTCATCAATGGAAAATATATGTCGTCACCACCAGTGAAAGAACTCATCATTATAGTGGGTTGGCACCCTACCACCTCCCAACCACCTCATCCCTTCCTTCCACTGGGTCATGGTTGGATCCCTTCATTCCATGTGGAGGAACTTCTACTCCGGGACTAAGGGATGGAACCCTCTCGAAGAAAAAACTACACAAAATGGATGCAAACCAAAAGTTTCTCATCCTCCCGAGTTTACAGTAAGTAAGTTGTCTCTTCATGTTGGCCAATAGAGAGGTGCTCCAATCATAAATTATGGGTCTCAAACACTCCAAACATAAAACATAAGTGGCTTCAATGGCTGATGTAGCAAGGTCGATCCCAATATCTCTGTGAGGACTAAGACAATAATATTCAAACTCAGGTTCTCAATCACCCTAATAGGGAGTTGGCTCCCCACATTCTCTGTATCTATGACACAGTAGGTGGAGATGTACTCTTCTATGGTCCTCCCACCTCTTGCTCCTCGGAACTTGAGGTTTATAATCTCGCCTTGACAAGAAAAGCTTGTAATGAACTAAATTTCATCCACCTCAATTATCAATGGTTTACCATTGAGATTGAAGGCCTCAGTCTCCATATCCCAGTAGTTTATCAACATTTGGAGCAACCTTGCTTGTGCCATCATTTCGTTTATGGCCCAAAACTTATAAATTCCACATATTTGCAATGATTTTTGGGCCCTCAGATCACCTTCCAATTTTGCATCGATGTTCTCATGCTCCCTCTCTCTCCATTAAGTCACCATCCTGCAAAGGAAAAGTCAAATTTTGGGTTATTTTTCATAAAAAAACCAATCCATGGACTTGTACGCAGACATAAATTTGAACATTCACATATAAGGATCTATGTACGTAGGAAGGCTTTTATTTTTCTACATACATTGGGTCATGTATGCGTCTCGATGAACTACAACCCACATACACTGGTTTCCCTACCATATGACCTCCAAAACTAAAAAAATGAGCACCAATTCTAAAATTTAAACCATTGAAATGGAAGAGCATGAGATGGGCACTTACTTGGTCCATATAGTTTCCAATTTTGTTGACCATAGCTTCCAGAATCATCACTGGAACATAGCGGGTGAAATGGCCCTAAAAGTATTATGTGGGTAAAAAACTCAAAATGGCATGGTAAAACTCATTATTTTTACTATTTGTCAAAAACATTTACCCACTTTGTATAGTTTTCACCCTGTATTTCCTATTTCTAAAACCATATGGACTAATTTTGCAGTGTAGGACCTGGTTTGAAGTGGTTTTTCTAGGATATAATGGATTTCCAACATTATTTAGCTCGTTTGTGCCTCCGGTAGGTATATACCGTCACTAGAATATAGGATAGGTTTTCACCTCGCTTTGCATTTTTGCATTATCCTATGACCATGATTCATATGCCATAGGTACAAACCCATTTTTTAGTGACACAAAACCTTCTCGTTGTTACTAGAACCGTCATTATTAAGTGGTATAGACTTACCAAACATGGGTGCCCTAGTTAGAACACTTTTTTCGATTTGGTGCCCATGCAAAATTTACTTCGTAGGTTCGGGAGTCCCTTATAGTCCCATTACGAATTTTCATTCGAACCTCATTCTTCTTAATCAATCTCATTCTGACCACTACCTATGGGAATCCCTCCATTTATATGTTTCTCATAAAAACATCCTAGAGTCTTAGTTAAGCTATTTTTTAGTCTCCTTATAAATGAAAACATTGTCGAGTGATATTCTCTCTTTCACACTCATTAAATGGATTTGAAAGGATGTCTATTTCGGTATAATTTTAACCCTTTTCTAGATGAAATAGACTAATTACGAAAAATGAATACTCTAGTCACCATTGGCTAGAAGAGTTCTCCTTAGTATTGTTTTATGCTTTTTTGGGCCCAGGGGACTAAATCTACGAAAAACAACACTAATGGAAATTTCTTCCTAATGTCAAGTTGTAATTGCATTTCATTATCTTGTGTGCATTGTTAAGCCTAATTTTGGCTCCCGCTTTCTCGCTATAATCCTATTTCCCCAACAATTCTCAACATACACCAAGTAGTTCCTTCCAGATATTCTTTGTAGCTTGACACCCTTTAACCCAAGAGGAAACATCCCCTCGAGTGTCCATATCTTGCATGTGTTCGCTTGCATCGAGCATAGGTATGTTCCACTACATGGAACTAGTTGGCTTGTTCGCAACACATGTTTCCTCTCTTGTATCATGGCATTATTTTACCTCTTTTTCAAGCTTTAATAATATGAAAAAGACAAAAAAAAGGATAAAACAAAAGGGCGGGAAAAGAGTATTATCTTCTATCAGCAGTAGTCATGTCTCCTTTGAACAGAGCACCAATTTTTGAATCCATTCATCAAAGGTTTGGGTTTAGTATGGCCTTAGTAAGTTGAAATCATTACTAAGAGTGTATTCCTCTGAATGGTTATTCTTCCAGTCCCTATGGAGAGTTTGTTGATGCCTCCTACGTCACAAAATTTTGTCAATGTTCAGTCTTGATTCTATGCTGCTTAAGTTAGCCATTTGTCTCATGCTCTTGTTCAAAGGAAGTCTTAACCTATGTTGGTCATTCCTCAAAATCCTTGACTTTTCATTTTGGCCATCCCTTTATAAGTGAATCCCAGAATCACATGAATTTGTTTTCCTACCTTGCACCCTGAGCCTACTTTCATCATTGGTAGGTGACCTTCAACTCAACAAATAAAATATCTTCATTGGTCGTTGACTAGGTTGTTTCCCTTGTGTTCGACAACAATAAATATATTCACACATTAGGATTTGTGAAGTTTCTTGGATTCCATTAGACCTTATTGGTGGTTTCCTCACCTCTGTTGGCATTTTTAATTATTGGTTTCTATTCATAGGGTCTCTTTCATCTACTAATTGCATCTGGTGCATGCGAGAGATGCACATGGTGATTGTTTCATGCATATCATGTTTTTCTAAGTTCTTCCTAATCGTCAAAGTATTACTATGTACCTCATGTTGGATGATGAGAGATACCTTAACACTCTCCTTTTAGTGGATCTCATTCGATCGAATTCAACTCATCTATTATGGATTCAACATCTAGAGTCATAAGATTACCTAGAGTCTTGCAGTCATTAATGGAAATTTCTCTCACCATCGACAGTTGGGAATACATCAATGTCTCATGCTCGATGGATTCCTCAAGTGTTCGACCTCAAAACCTTTATTCACACTTTTTGAATGTAATCGGTTCCTTGAAACCTACTTTCATCATCAATGGGTTGTCTCGCATTTGTTAATAGTATACCTCAATGATCGGTAATCAAACAAAGTCTCATTGTGTTCAAATTCAACTCCTTTATTCACACGATGTAGACTTGCACCATTGACGATTAGTATAGAAGACCTCCAATTCACAGTAGCAACACCTCATACCTGATGTCGTCTTTCATCGTATCAATACCTATATGAATTCAATTATCATGGAAGATCAGATTGTACTTCATTGTATACATATATCTTCAGTTGATTTTGAGACAGGACTCCACTATGTCTTGTTCATGAATATGACCACCTATGGCATATGTCTACTTTGTATTTCATATTCATGGCCATGAACAATTATCTTTTATATATTTACATGGATTTGTGGTGTATTTTAGATTGAAATCCATGTGTACAGAGTCAATATGTATTGTGATATTTTAAAGGGTGACTAGTTCCTCTAGCTAGGTCCTCACTACTCCACTTCTGGGAATTTTTATGTATTCCGACCATTGTCATTTTTCCTCTGACCTCATACATTAGGGGGCATATGTATATAATTTTTGTCCACACTCAATGCATCATGCTTTGGTGGCCTTTCCTTTCCCTCTATAGACTCAATTTCCCCATTTTGCTCAATCCAAAGTCAAAAATTGAAATTTTTGTGCATATACACAGGCTACAGTTAGACAACATGCGTATACGCAGGTTGCTACATTAAAACCTGCATACATCGAGTTTTTTTCTCAAAATTAAAAATATTTTTGGTTTTCCATGCCATGTCATGGGATCCATAACCCTTGGCCTTTCATATGTTGGAAACGCTCTGATTCAACCCTTCAATTCCCTTTGGAGGCTATAAATTGAGACATATACAAGCCTTGAAGGAGAAAACAAAGTATAGAGAAAATACACTCTAGAGAAATCTTGCCTCATATTGAGTCTACATTCCTTTTTCCTTTAAGTATGAACTTCCCTTATGTTCAGCCCCCAAGCTCTCCCTATTTTGTGAAGGAGAAACCCAATTAATCCCAAAACTTGTGAGCTTTCCTTGTGGAGGATTGAAGTGGTAAAGGCCCAGGTGGAGGGACTTAGTTTCTTGGTTTTGACAAGTGTCGATACATAAGGTTGTCACCTATGTACTTCTGTTGATTATATTAATATAAATACTCTTTTCTCATCCAATTATATGTTGCAAATGTTTGTATTATTTTCCATGGGTAAATTTTCTATACATGTTGATGGACTATGCTAGTTTACATGCTAACATTTCATATATTTTCCATATGATTGTGTATCTTGGATTTTGAGGACAAGTTGTAGATATCAATCATTAGATCATGAGCTCAATGGTGGTCTCCTATGAATTTCCGAAAGAGTTAGGCTTCTAGCCTTTATTTTGTTGGCATTTCAATTTGTCTAGCATACTTGAGATTAGAGTTTATTTATGGGTGTCGTTCTATATTTTTTGGTCCTACCCCAAACCAGAGAGAGAGATATTCCTTGTTACAATTTTTCACTCTATCAAATCCACCAAGTCTCGAGGCATGTTGATCAAATTGGACATGTCAAAGGATTTTGAAAAACTTAGTTGGAAATATATGATAGAGGTTCTCCTAGCCTTTGTATTCCATCCCTTATGGGTCTATTGGATCATGGATCTCATCTCATGTGCCTTATTTTCCATCTTTATCAATGGAGCCCATTCCCTCCCCTTCCATCTATCCCATGGAATTAGATTGGGAAAAAGTCTAAAGGTTGCCACTCACTCTCAAAATATAAAAGGAATAAACCTATAGAACTATAACTCTCCTCTTTCTCACAATCAATTTGTCGATGAAACAATGTTAATGGGGGTCCCTTCAACTAGAAAAGCAATATCTTTTAAACAAGTTCTAGACTAATTTATGGAATCCTTTGGAACTTTTATCAACCACCTTAAATCTCAAATATAATTTTTTTTAACACCCCCCTCCCTATCCACTTTCATGTCTCTAGAATCATGGCTTTCTCTTAGAGCTCCCTTCCAAATACCTTAGATTACCTCTCTTATAATATGTTATGAATGATTGTTTGCTAGGGACTTAAACCCTCACGTAGGTAGAATAATATATTCTGATGTAATAAAGGTCAATATTAATAAGACCTAGCAATAAGGAAGAATAAGTCGAATGTAAGAAGACCTAATAGAAGCTTCTGCTTCCTGAAGGATCTTCCTCTAGATGGTTCTTTTGATAGACATATTTAGTATAAATAGGAGTCGAGGGTATGATAAATTTTATCTTGGATATTATTGTAATAGAGTTCTTCTCAACTGGAGGTTGCCCCCTCAAAGAGGCAAGTGAACATTGCTCTCAGTAATCAAAGTGCTCTTACTGGTGTTATTTTGGTATCATTTCGGTATTATTGTGGTGTGGTTATGGTTACATTGTTGTTCATCTAGCATTTATAGCATTTTATTTCTGTTCTGCATACTTTTTATATCTGGAGTATTACAAGTGGTATCAGAGCACTTTCCTCGGTAGAAAATTATGGGTTAATGTTTTTCAGGGTAGAGACGTATTTCGATGTCTTTAAGCTACATAGATCTGTCGTTACGTGCATAAACCTGTGATCAGGGATTCATACACACGGGAAATACAAGTGGTACTTAAGAGAACATCTGTTGGCCATCCTTGTAACCCCTTATTGGTACCCCTTTGAGTGGTAGTGCATCAGACAACACCTATATACAGATCAACCTAGATTTTCTAAATCCCTCTTTAGATAAATTGATCGATCGCCTGACTACTATAGTGCCACCAAGAACAACACTCAGGAAGATACTCTCTAGTGCCTTTGTAGTCAGTTAGTACGACTAAGGGAATGGTCTAGCCTCCTTAGTTGGTACCCTGAGATATTGGTCCGAGTACTATTGGACCCCACACGTATATCAAAGAGCTATAGAACAGAACAAACCCTTGTCTGTAGAACCCTTGAATACCTAACCCTTGGGGACGAAAACAAAAAAAAACAAAATAGACAAGATCTATTGTTGTGCAACTTTGTTTGACTTGCCAGATCACTACACATTTATTCCTTCTTAAGCATTTGGGCATTTTATCACTACAGTATTCTTCAGACTAGAGTATAACTCCATAGGTGTAAAAAAAAAAAAAAATTGGATTTTGTTGCACCATTATTTGAGACCTATTCCATTGGATTTATGTCTTCGCCCTTATCACATTCATAGCTATCATTTTTCAGCAAATGTTTTGACCCCACCCTCCCATTTTCGGTTCCCTCATCATCATGGCCCATCCCAATAGCCAAGAATTGGAAGCTCGCTTCAATACCTTGCAATCTAATTTCACAGAGACCCAACAAGAAGTGAGACAACTCAGTGCCAATATTGCCACCATCAATAAAAAAATGATTTGCTCCATCGCTGCCTCAATCGAGGAACTCAAAGAATACCTCAAACAAGACATTACTACCTAGATTGAATTTGTCGCTTCGATGATCTGCACCAAGCTGCATATCCTTGCATATCCCCCTTCATCTGACCGACCTTTTCATATCGAAGCTAAAACATCCTCTCATTCCCATAATGTTCAGCACCATCACTTTCAGCATGACCTACACCTTTCGTGTGTGAATGTGACCAAATTCGACGGATCGGATCCCACTGGTTGGGTAACTCAAATGGAAAATTATTTCTCTTTGTACGACATTACATATGAGTTGGCCAAACTTCGGTATGGTGTTCTCCATCTAGATCAAGAACGTTGTCAATGGTGGAAATGGAGAAAAATGATCCGTCAAGGGTATGTTGCTTGGAAACACTTTGTGGAAGATCTTTATGAACACTTTGACAATGACACCAACCATTTAAGACATTTGAAAAAGTTGAAACAATCTGTCACAGTGGAAGACTTTATAGCTTCTTTTGAGCGACTGACTTTTTGTACATAGGGCATGTCTGATGCTTTTTTACGAGAATGTTTTATCAGTGGCCTCAAGGATGAGATTCATGCCCATGTCCTCATGGATTGGCTTCAGAGTTGGGTGGAGGCTACTAAAAGAGATAAGGAAGAAAAAAAAGTTGTCTCTTCTCAAAATTAGAAACCCTCCTTTATTCCTCGCACTAAACCAGTAAATACCACTCTTCCTTCTACTCCACTAAAGATCCAAAAATTGGCCAAGGCTGAAATGGTTGAACACCAACTCAAAGGCCTTTGTTATAATTGTGATGACAAATATTTTCTGGGACACAAGTGTAAGGAACAAAATATTTTTATGTCCATGTCAGAGGATGTATAGGAAGAGGATGTTGAAGCTCCCCTTGTGTCTGTGTCACCTGAACCCATGGACATAACCCCTCCCTCAAACCCTCCCAAAGTAGAACCGGTCATTTCCCTAAATTATCTCACTGGCTTCTCTGCTCCGCAAACCCTCAAACTAATTGGCTACATAAAGCATAGGAAGGTCATCATTCTTGTTGATAGTGGAAGCACCCATAATTTTATTCATCACCACATTGCCCAAGAAACTAATTGCTATATCCATGCAGTCAATAATTTCCAAATCATGATTGTCAATGGCGTGTCCATAAAATGTGGAGGGCGTTGTGAAAATGTGCATCTCCAAATTGGTGACTACCACCTGAAATATCATTTGTTTTCTATTGACATGGGAGGTTGTGACATTGTGTTGGGTGCAGACGGGATAAGAACATTGGGTCCCATTCTCATGGATTTTAAGGAGTTAACCATGCAATTCGACTAGGAGGGCCAAAAATATAAGTTCCAAGGCATCACCGTCGGTTCCCCTGAGATCATTAGTTCCCATCGCATGGAAAAGATGCTAAACAAAGGTCATTCTGGCATCATTTCCCAACTCCATGCCATACAAGAAACTGAGACACCCTCTATGCCGCAGGACCTTCAATCCATCCTCTCTAAACATCAAGTGGTTTTTTCCACTCCCCAGGGACTCCCTCCTTCCCATGGTGTTCATGATCATTCCATTCCCCTTGTCCCATGAATCCTTCCTCCCAATATCTGTCCCTATCGTCACCCCTTTTCCCAAAAAATGAAATTGAGAAAATGGTTCAAGAACTTCTTAACGCAAGTGCTATCTTCCCTAGTACGAGCCCCTACTCTTCTCCTATGGTCATGGTCATGAAGAAATAAGGTTCTTGGTGCATGTGTCCTAACTTCTGTTGATCCAGGTGGATATTGGTGGCCACCTGCCTATTCCACTTGGACCCACACCATTGTTTCTTTCGGATTTTCAGTTTCCTTAATTGTAGCACAATTTACTATTTTTAGTAGTTTTTCAGGTCCTGAACTTTCAGAGCCGTTTTGAGGCCCTAAACGACATTTTTTGGGCATGAATGCTATGGCTAATATGATTCCATTCCAGACTCGATAGTCACTGTTAGCAGTGTAATCCTCGTATAGATATTTCTAACGATGTATCATGTGCGTCAAACGGAGATAGTATGCCA
>JZKD02S2045593.1:315984-351104 GCA_000966675.3 Picea glauca | reverse complement strand
AGTATGCCAAAGTTACGACCCCGGGAAATTGATGTACCAATTTACCCCAACGGGGCCCATATTTTGGCGTTTCATCTCCTAGGGTTAGGTTTTTGGATGTTGAGGGTTTTCCATTATTTCTCAATAATATATAGGCCTTCAAGCCTCATTGTAACAAATATTTCATAGGCCAGTAGCCGCCACATCTCTTCTCAAAGATAAGCTACCAGCGCCCAAGCTATTTTATTTCCATTCTGTCTGTAAGCATATTTTAGTCATTTGTTGTTAATGAAATGAAGTTTTACTTCCACTGCATATCTACATTTATGTGTATTTTTGTATATCATTGTGTTCCTACATAAATACATATCAGTGGTATCAGAGTAGTCTGCTCTTTCTCGATCCTTCTTTGCATGTCCCCAACGAGATCGGGGTATAAGGAGTTAGGGCTCGATCTGGTTGACCCGTTGCAAGATCAACCTTGCAAACCCCAACGACCGCCCATGGGGGAAGAAAAGAAAGATGAGGGAGCAAGAGATCCTATCAAGTTATTGCTCGAGGAGGCCCTAGAGAAACAAAGGAACGCGATGATGGACAACTTTGCCCAGATCCTTCAACGATTGCCCATCGACAACACATCTACATCCAACAACCACTCTGGAGGTGCCACTCCTTTTAAGGTACAAGTAAACTTTGACATTCCCATATTTGAGGGTCAAATAGATGTAGATGACATTGATAGATTGTTGAATCTGCTAGAAGGATATTTCTCGGTTCATGACTTTTTCGATCGAGAAAGGATTATTTTTTCACTCCTTAAAGCCGCCCCCCATGTCAAGGACTAGTGGGAAACCTACTGGGAGAAACAGAGCGAGGGGGAACCCTCTCTATTCTCGGTTGCACCCACTTGGAATTCTTTCTGAGATGCCATCAAGGAACAATATTATCCTGTGGGGAGCTATGAGGAAAAATACATACAATGGATTACGCTGCGACGACAAAGAGACCAAGATGTGCATGAGCTGACAAATCTGTTCCATACCCTATGCATAAAGTTGGGTATCAAATATTCAGAGAAACATTTGGTGTTAAAGTACCACAATTGTCTTCATAGATACATTCAAAAGGAAATGGAGTTCCTCAACATCTCCTTTCTTGGTGCGGCATATCAGTATGCTACGAAGATTGAGCAGAAGTTCAAACAGAAGAAGTGAGACTTCGGGTCTGCGAATCAGAAGCAAGGGAAAGATACCCCCAAACTACTGACCAAAGGACCAAGCCAAGGCAGGGTGGCCCAGGACAGCCCACCAAATACGCAATCAAAGAACAACATCACGAAGCCAAAAAAGGACATGGGGAAGTGGTGTGAGTTCCATAAGAGCTCCACTCACAACACAAGTGAGTGTCGGGCCAAGCAGTCACTGGTAGCCGAGTTGAAGGCTTTTGAATCAGATGCAGGATCCGACTCTGAATCAGAACTCAACAAGGGGATTGACAAGAGGAAGAAGAATATCGATGTGGAGCCCAATTCCACCATTGCCACCATGAAGATCCAAAAGATCAAGAGGAAGCATAGCGCCCCTTCCATTACCATATGTGGGTAAATGGTTCCCCGTTGCAGTTCATTGTCGATAGAGGGAGCCAGAAGAACCTCATCTCAGTAGAGGTCGTGAAATGGTTGGGCTTGAAAACCACAACACACCAACAACCATACATCATCAGGTGGTTGCACCAAGGATGGGACCTCCATGTAAGCCAACAATGTCGCCTTCCCTACAACATCAAGCCCTTCACGAATGAGGTATTATGTGACATTACTCCTCTTGATGTTTTTGACGTATTATTAGGCCAACCATACTTGTGGAAGCGACATGCTGTGTATGAGTCCAGGCCTCATGCTATTATTATTACTTTGGGAAATAAGTTGTACAAGATACCGAAAATAGCACCGCCTACAGCCATATCTTTGGTTACTGCAAAACAATGCAGTAAGCTCATTGCCAAAACTAGGAAATTTGTTTTCTTGATGATCTTCCCTCAGGGAAAGAAGAAGACTACGACCACGACCTCTAGACAGAGCCTCTCTACATGACAACAACAGATGGATAATGTCATGGAGGAGTACAAGGACATCTTCACCTCCCCCGCAGGGGTGCCTCTACAATGTTAGGTCAAGCACCCCATCGATCTGACCCCAGGTGCATCGTTGTCCAATGGACCGATCTATCGACGCTTTGTTCTGGAGAATGATGAAATCAAGAGGCAGATTCAGGAGTTGTTGCATAAAGGTCACATATGACCAAGTTCATCGCCCTGTGGGAGCTCGATCATGTTGGTGCAGAAGAAGGATGGGACTTGGAGACTCTGCATTGACTATCAGGCACTGAAAAATATCATTGTCCGGAGTAGGTACCCGATCCCATAGATTGATGACCTTTTGGACCAACTCAAGTGGGATAAATATTTCAACAAGATTGACTAAAGTCTGGGTATCACCAGGTACTAATTGAACCCTCTGATGTGTGGAAGATTGCCTTTCGGGTTGACAAATGCCCCTTCAACCTTCATGAGACTAATGGACGACATCTTGCGACCATTCACCAACTCATTTGTAGTGGTGTACTTGGATGACATTATGATCTTCAACTAGACTTGGGAAGAGCACCCTCACCACATTCGACAAGTCCTCCAAACACTGTCGCAACACAAGTTATGTGCCAATTTGGAGAACTGAACTTTTGGCATGACCTGGGTTTAGTAACTAGGATACATTATTGATGAGAGGGGGGTGCATGTGAATCCATCCAAGATCCAATTCATTTGGGATTGGCCAGCCCCAACCACCCTAACAGAGCTCCGCAACTTTTTGGGTCTTGCTAATTTCTATCGCAGGTTTGTGTTGGGATTCTCTCATATCACTTGGCCCTTGAGTCAAGTCACCAAGGGAGGAGCGAAAGCAAAATTATTTTGTTATGAATCTCAATAGAAGGAATTCGATGATTTGAAGCATCGTCTCTGCTCTACACCAGTGCTCACATTACCAGATTTTCAACAACCATTTGAGATCGAGAAAGATGCCTCTGACTATGCTATTGGGGTAGTCCTTACTCAATAGGGGCATCCAGTGGCATATCACAGTGAGACACTTTCCGACACAGTCCGAAAGTATCCCACTTATGACAAGGATATGCATTCCATTGTGCAGTCTTGCCGACAATGGAAGCATTACATTTTGGGAAAGGAAACGGTCATCCACACATACCACCAACCCTTGCAGTTCATACAGACACAAGGGACGTTGTAGAACGATCGCCATCAGAAGTGGTCCACATACCTGCAATAGTTTTATTTGAACATTAAGTACAAGAAAGGAAGCACCAATAATGTTGTAGACTACCTCAACCGACCCCCTATCATGGCACTAACCATGGTGCTCAACTCTTGTGGGAACGAGACTTCTGATTGGTTGCTTCTCTACAAAAGTGATCCAGAATTCGTCCACACATACAATACACTCTTGGAGGGTAAGAAAGTTCCTAATTTTCACCTCCAGGATGCCCTGCTATGTCATCTGCGACATCTTTGTGTTCCTTCAAGTGAGCGTGCCAAGATGAATTGGGAGGCACACTACAGTCGAGTCGTTGGGCATTTCAGGGCTGATAAAACCGTGACAGTACTGCAAAATTATTTCTATTGACCGAACCTTCGACAGGATGTCAGGAAGTACATCAAGTCCTGCATTGCTTGTTCCATTGCCAAACCGACCATCAAGAAGCAAGGCCTCTATACTTTGCTTCCCACCCCTATTCGAACTTGGGAATCCATATCCATGGATTACATGTTGGGCCTTCCTTCTACTAAGCATGGAAATGAATGTGTTTTTGTGGTCGTCGACATATTCTCGAAGATGTCCATTATGATGGCCTGGAAGAAGAATATCACTGCAGAAGCCACTGCTAAACTCTTCTTTGAGCGAGTGTGGGTACACTTTGGGATCCCACAGTCTATCATCTCAGATTGGGACAACAGGTTCCTCAGTACATTTTGGTCCAGCCTCTGGTCGATGTTGGACACCAAGCTCACCAAGTCCACAACTTTCCATCCACAAACTGATGGCCAGACAGAGGTCGTCAACCGGATGATAGTACACATTCTGTGCATGTACAACTCAAAGCATCCATGCACATGGGATGAGATCCTCCCCTATGTACAACACAGCTACAACCGGGCTCTCCATAGCTCAACCAACCACATCCCCTTTCAGGTGGGGATGGGATTCTAGCCACTATGTCCCATTGACGTAGCCATGCCATTTGCAGCTACTCAGGTAGATTCATCCCATGTCCAGTCTGAGGCTGACAAGGAAAACAACTTCATTGAGCGTATTCAACACATCCGTCAATAGGTTCATGACATCTTGGACAGAGCCAATTCCAAGTACAAGAAACGACATGATCAACATCGGGTGCCACACAACTTCCAGGTGGGTGACAAAATGTGGCTACATTTGCAAAATGAGCACCTCGCTGGACCCTACCGCAAGATTCACCCTCTCCAATATGGGCCATACACAATCACCAAGGTTGTAGGGGACAGTGCCTTTGAGCTCAGTATTCCACCATTCCTTGGTTTTTACCCAGTGTTCAATGTTGATCGCCTTCGACCCTACTTTCCACCTCTGCTGGACACATATAACATGGTAGAACAACTCACACCAACAGAGTTAAACCCAGATTGCATGGAACAAGCCACAATTTATCAAATTATGGACACACAAATCAAGAACACCCACCAGAGAGGATCCAGCTATATCGAGTTGTCAAAGCAGGCCAACTCCTTCACCAGGGCAAGTGTCTCACCAGGGACCAAGTTCAGCAGAAGTTTCCTCATCTGATGGAGGAACTCAACACAATGGGGATCATTGCTTCCTAAGGGGGGAGGAATGATCTAGGTGGATATTGGTGGCCACCCGCCTATTCCCCTTGGACCCACACCATTGTTTCTTTTGTTTTTTCAGTTTCCTTAATTGTAGCACAATTTACTATTTTTAGAAGTTTCTCAGGTCCTAAACTTCCAGAGCCGTTTTGAGGCCCTAAATGACGTTTTTTTGGCATGAATGCTCTGGCGAATATGACATCGTTTCGACCTCGATATTCGTTGTTAGCAGTATAGTCCTTAGATAGATATTTCTAACAATGTATCATGTGTGTCAAATGGAGATGGTATGCCAAAGTTACGACCCCAGGGAAATTGATGTACCAATTTACCCCAACGAGGCCCATATTCCGATGTTTCATCTCCTAGGGTTAGGTTTTTGGATGTTTAGAGTTTTCCATTTTTTCTCAATAATATATAGGCCTTCGAGCCTCATTGTAACATAGAGTTCATAGGCCAATATCCACCACATCTCTTCTCAGAGATAAGCTACCAACGCCCGAGCTATTTTATTTCCATTATGTTTGTAAGCATATTTCAGTCATTTGTTGTTAATGAAATGAAGTTTTACTTCCACTGCACATCTGCGTTTATGTGTATTTTTGTATGTCATTGTGTTCCTGCATAAATCCGGATCATCTGCGCCCTCAACAAACTCACCATTAAAGACAAATTTTCCATTACTGTCATTGATGACCTCTTGGATGAATTAAGTGGTGCCCAGTTCTTTACTCAACTTGATCTTCACTTTGTCTACCACCAGATCCGTATGAAAGAGGAAAGCATTCCTAAAACTACCTTTAGAACTCATGAGGGTCACTATGATTTTTTGGTCATGCCCTTTGGCTTGTGTAATGATCCTACCACTTTCCCAAGACTCATGAATCATGTCTTTCGACCTTTTCTCCATCATTTTTTCTTAGTTTTCTTTGATGATATCCTCATCTATAGAAAAACCTGGACATACCATCTTGCTCATGTGGATCGAGTTCTCCATCTACTCTCTCAACACCAAATTTTCCTGAAACAATCTAAATGTTCTTTTGGCACCTCATAAGTCGAGTACTTGGGTCATTTTGTTGGCAAGGATGACGTTAGGGTGGAACATAAAAATATTAAAGCTATGAAAGACTGGCCTCACCCAAAGAATCTCAAAATCTTGTGTGGATTTCTGGGCTTAACAGGTTATTATCGCAAGTTTTTTAATAATTATGGAAAGATTGCGGCACCTCTCACTTCACTCCTTAAAAATAATTCTTTCACTTGGACTCCAATAGCTTCTCAGGATTTTCAAACCTTGAATATGGCCATGTGCACCACTCCAGTCCTGGCCCTTCCTAATTTCACAAAGACCTTTTTCATGGAATGTGATGCTTTAGGGAAAGGAATTGGTGTTTTCCTTATGAAAGAGGGTCGACCTTTGGCCTTTACTAGCAAATAACTGTCTGAATGAAATTTGGGAAAATAAATCTATGAAAAGGAAATGTTAGCTATTCTGTATGTTGTTGATCTTTGGCACCCTTATCTATTGGGACAAGGCTTCCAAATTAAGACAGATCATCAAATCCTAAAGTATTTTTTGGAACAATGCATTTCCTCCCCAGAGCAACAAAAATGGGTGACTAAGCTATTTGGATATGATTATGATATCATTTACAAGAAAGGAAAAGACAATGTGGTTACGGATGCACTTTCCCAAAAATATGAAGATGAAGGGTCCCTTTTCCCTCTCTCCTTCATTGTACCAGATTGGCTCCAAGTCGTTCTCCAGGAATGGCTACACAATCCCAAAAGTTTGCATCTGATACAAAAATTGCAGTCCAATTCTCCAATTTCCCCAGGGTACTCTTGGATCCATGATGAGCTTCAATACAAAGGTTGTTTGTATTTAAGTAAACAATCAAAACTTAAATACATGGTACTTTCTAAGCTTCATGCTACACCCATTGTTGGGCACTCCGGGTTTACCAAAACCTATGATAGGGTCAAACGTTCTTTTTTCTAGGATGGTATGAAACAGGACATTCGTAATTTTGTGGCTGAATGTGATGTGTGTCAATGCGACAAGGGAGAAACATCCAAATATCTTGGCATGCTACAACCGCTTCCTATTCCACCTGCTATTTGGCGAGATATCTCTATGGATTTTATTACAGGTTTACCTAAATCAGGTAATAAATCACTTATCATGGTGGTAGTTGATCACCTTTCCAAGTATGCTCATATCTTTGTTCTTCAAAACCCATTTACAAAATCCACTGTGGCTCAACATTTCATGGATCAGGTCTTCAATTTCATGGCATGCCACATTCTATTATTTCTAATCGCGACCCAACTTTCACTAGTAAGTTTTGGCAAGAACTGTTCAAGCTACAAGGCACCTAATTGCATCTTAGCACAACTTATCATCCCCAGAATGATGGTCAAATTGAAGTTGTCAACAAGTGTTTGGAAACATATTTGAGGTGTTTTGCATCAAAAAAGAAAAATCAATGGGCTCAATGGTTACCACTAGCTGAATGGTGGTACAACACTTCATACCATACAACTACCCGCTTGACTCCATTTGAAGCGGTATATGGACAAAATCCACCTTTAGTTGTCTCATATTTACCAGGTGTCTCGAAGGTCTAGGTGGTTGACTAGATGCTTATAGTTCGAGAGGATATTCTCCATACCCTCAAAGATAATTTGATCATGACCCATAATCACATGAAGCAACAAGCAGATCAAGGTCACTTTGAACATCAATTTGCAGAAGGGGATCAGGTGTTTCTTAGACTGCAACCTTACAAGAAAAATTCCATCAAGGCTGACCATTGTCAGAAACTGGTGCCCAAAGTTTATGGTCCTTATATGGTTCTCAAGTGTGTGGGACAGGTGGCCTATTACTTATCTTTGCCTAGTCATTCTAAGCTACATCCTATTTTTCATCTTTCCTGCTTAAAGAAGGTGATTGGAACTAAGTGGAAAACTCAAACCAACCTTCCCGAGTTGGATGAAGAAGGCTCCATTTGGCTATTGTCATAAGTAGTTTTGGACCAACATGAGTGTCGCCTATGTCAGCAAACCATAAAGGAAGTGTTATTCTAGTGGAAAGATACAACCCCAACAGAGGCCACTTGGGAACCAACTACCATTCTGCATCAATTTCCACATCTCAAGCCTTGAGGACAAGGTTGTTTTTAAGGGGGAGGACATGTTAGGGACCTAACCCCTCCTGTAGGTAGAATAATATATTATGATGTAATAAAGGTCAATATTAATAAGGCCTAGCAATAAGGAAGAATAAGTTGAATGTAAGAAGACCTAATAGAATATTCCGATTCTAGAAGGATCTTCCTCTAGATGGTTCTTTTTATAGACATATTTAGTATAAATAGGAGTCAAGGGTATGATAACTTTTTTCTTGGATATTATTGTAATATAGCTCTTCTCAACTGGAGGTTTCCCCCTTGAAGAGGCAAGTGAACATTGCTCTCAATAATCAAAGTGCTCTTACTGGTGTTATTCTGGTATCATTTCGGTATTATTGTGGTGTTTTTCTAGTTACATTGTTGTTCATCTGCCATTTCTAGCATTTTATTTATGTTCTACATACTTTTTGTATCTGGAATATTACATTGTTCCTAGGAAGATATCCTCTCCCACATCAGAAAAACAACTCTCCAGGTGGACATTTCACCCCCTTAAAATTGTTTGTTTCCTCATTCTTCTTAAGTCCATTCTGCAAGCCATTCCACTCTACCTATTTTTGGTGCTTGTTTCTCCTAAACGCATTTTTAAATAAGTCAGAGATAGTCAAATAAATTTTCTCTTGAAAGGTGTTAATTCTGCTAGAAAATGGGTGTTGGTAGCCTGGAACAAGCTAAGTTTACCAAAGTTAAAGGGAGGCCTAGGATTAAGGGATCATGAGCTCCTAAACCATGTTCTGGGTGAAAAAACTTCATGGTGATGGATTCAAGACAAAGGGGAGTTATGGACTAAAATATAGAAACATAAATATGCCCCTCTCACTTCCTCCTCTGATCAGATACTCATGTTCGGAAATATCTTAGGCTCTTTAATTTGGAATGTAGCATGGAAAAAAAAAATCTAATCCAATCCCACTTCTTCTGGGAAATCCATGATGGGAGGTCTTCTCTTTTTTTGGAATATTCCTAGCAACAACTCCCCCCTCATATTCACAACCCCATATTCCTTAATCTTTCATCCCATCTCAAGACTTATCATGGGGATAAAATTTACAAATACTGGTGTAGAAACTCCATTTTCTTGGCCGAACTAGTTTTGGACATCAATCATGATCACATTACCCTTCAACAACTCCCCCGTTTTCCCTATTTTCTCTCTTATCTCTTTTGCAAAATGATTTTCTTCTTTCCCTCCTTGACAAAATGAGATGGGGACACCGATCGATAGGAAGATTTAACCTCAAAGAGGCCTACTCCCTTACAAATGACCATAATGATGTTCTTGAAGAAGACATCTAGAAAATGATTTGGAAATGGAACCGATGGACAAAAGTTGCCACCTTTCTTTGGCTAGTGGCTCATGGGAAAATTATTACATGGGATCATCTACCGAGGAAAGGATTCATAGGCATAGGTCTCTGTGTAATTTTTCTTTAATTTGAGGAATCCTTGTAGAAACTTCTTAACTCATTTCCATTCAACAAATTTTTATGGGACCAAGGAGCCATCACGTTTCGGAAAATTGATCGCATCCGAGACTCTATCAAGAAAACTATTGCTTCATGGTGCTCATCTATCTTCCAAAATCCCATCCTGAACCACATATGGCAGCTCTTCCCTAGTTTTTTTCTCTGGGAAACCTGGAAAGAAAGGAACCAACACATTTTCATAGATGAATCCACTCAAATACGTATAGTCTTCAACATGTTCAGGCTTAATATTGTTGAAACCATTCACTTGAAAATATGGAAAGATGAGGATCTCAAATGTAGTGACCTAGAAATATCCCTTCTCTCTCTACATCTCTCCTCATCCATCCCATTGTACCCCTTCCTCCCCTTCTTTTCCACCTTTCCCTTCCTCACCTTCCTCCTGGCCCCCTCCCCCATCCAGTTTCATCAAGTTGAATTTTGATGGTGCATCTAAAGGAAACCCATTTCCTACCAACTATGGAGGAATATTCAGAGATGTTGATGGGAACATCT
The DNA here is from genome assembly GCA_000966675.3 of Picea glauca. Classification (NCBI taxonomy): domain Eukaryota; kingdom Viridiplantae; phylum Streptophyta; class Pinopsida; order Pinales; family Pinaceae; genus Picea; species Picea glauca. Next base: position 341,011 of record JZKD02S2045593.1, on the reverse strand, counting down.
TCATAGTATACTATGGTTTTAGTGCAACACATTCATGTCTTCAACCATTTCTCTCACAAAGTGATATTTAAAATCAATATGCTTTGTCTTTGAATGATAAGTTGGCTTCTTTTTCAGAAATATTTCACTTTGACTCCCACAATCTAACCTTACTTCTTGTTGTGATAATACAATACTTGAACACAATCTCTATAACCATAATACTTCCTTGCTTGCATGAGTGGATTCCATGTATTCAACTTTTGTAGTTGATAGTGCCACTACAACTTGTCTTTTTCTCATCCAACTGATTGCTCCTCCAAATAGGTTAAACACATACCCACTTGTATATATTCTATGATATAGAACTCTAACCCAGTATACATCAAAAAACCCATGTATGTACAATACTCTATCCAATCTCGGTCTTCCTTAGTAGCACAATACATAACTATAAGTGCCACACAAATACATGAAAACCCCTCTTTACTGCTGACCAATGCTCCTTCGTTGGTTTTGATATATACCTACTCAAAAATACCACTGTATGTGCAATGTTCGGTTTAGTACAGACCATTGCATACATCAAACTGCCAACCTCACTAGCATACAAAACATGAGACATGTCCTCTTCCTCTTCATGTGTCTTGGGACACTGATCTGGAAATAAATTTACACCTACAGGAATAGGAACCTTGACCAATTTACTTTCCTGCATATTAAACCTCTCCAATATTGCCTCAACATATTTTCTTTGATTCAACTAGAGTTTCATGTTTGCACAATCTCTTTTAATCTCCATTCCCATAATGAAGTTAGAAACACCGAGATCCTTCATTTCAAATTTGGAGGATAGCTACGATTTCACCTCCTTGATAAAATCCATGTTATTTCCTACCAGCAACACGTCATCAACATAAAACACTACATAAATGAAGTGATTGCCAACCTGCTTGGAATATACACAGTGATCATCCCTGCTTCTCACAAAGGATATATGTGTCAAACTTTTGGTACCACATCCTAGGTGATTTCTTCAGACCATATAGTGATTTATTTAGCTTACAGAGTAACTCTTTCTTTCCCTTCACTACAAATGTTGGTTGTGGGGCCTGGTTATCTTTCTGATTCATAGGTCTTGTTTCATCCACGTTTGGAACCAATTACTTGACCGGGGTGTGGGAGGGATTTCCCCCCCAATTCTCTTACTAGAGGGGTCTAGGGGGGGAGGCAACAAATTTTGGAGCCCCCCTGGTGGGGGATTCAAAGGCAGCACCCCCGAAGTGAAATTTTGGGAAATTTTTCCATGTAAAATATTTTATTTTCATAGTCAATATGGACCATTCATTATAAGGTCATAGATCTAACGATAGAAGTTATGTTATGGTTTTTTTCCCTAGAAATAAACCATCTTTTTGGTATGAGGGAATTGTATTGTGGCTGTGTGAGTGAGTGAATATTGTATTCTGAGAGAGAATAATGTGAGAGAAAGATGAGGAAGTTGTAGAAGATATGTTGTAGGTTGTATCCCTTCATTTGCTAGATTAAAAAAAAGACAGGAAAGACCTGGAAATTTATCTGGTGAATGTATCCCACACTAGGTGAACCACGCATATATGTGTCTTTATTGTATTGTGTATCTTTTGTGTTTTATTTCAACATTTGTTTTATTTTATTGCTCTGTGATCCTATTTTTCTAATAACTAGTATCATAGAGAAAGCTAACTCACAGGAAAAAATGGTTCTTGGTTTGAGTGGAAGCAATGGTGGAATATGGAAAGTTCAAGGTCAAGAAATTTAATAGAAAAAACTATCAGTTATATAAGATGCAAATGGAATATTATTTTTATTAGAATGATATTCACTTACCATTGGGAGAAAAATAAAAACAACCGACGAGTATGAATGACGAATAAGGGGAGATTCTTGACAAAAAGGCTCTAGGAACGATATGGCTGTGCCTAGAATCATTGGTGGCTTTCAATATTTTGAAAGAAAATACAACAGAGGACCTGATTAACGCATTGGATAAACTATATGAAAAACCCACGACTTCCAACAAGGTATTTATAATGAAGTAATTATTAAATATGAAGATGTCATAAGATGTGTTTGTTGTCAATCATTTAAATAAATTCAATACAGTTACTAATCAGCTAAGTTCTGTAAAAGTGGAATTTGATGATGAGGTTAGGGATATTCTAATATTGTGCTCATTTGCAGAAGATGGAGTGGCTTGGTCATGGATGTAAGTAACATTTGTTTTTATTCAAACACTCTAAAATGTGATGATGTTGTTGGTGTTATCGTTAGCAAGGAAATGTGATAGAAAAGCACAGGTGAGACATCAAGTAATGCATTGACCGTGGAGAACAGGGGAATGAAAAGGTAAAGAGGAAAGAGTCCAGTAAACCGTGGGAATTATAGGAAGGGAAGATCCAAATACAAACTAGGAAGGATAGAGTGTTGGAATTGTGGGAAGAAGGGACATCTGAAGAAAGACTGCAGAGCTCCAAAGAAACAAAGAGATGGACAACAAGAGAAAAACAAGGGAGAAAATGTATCAGGTGATGTGTTACAAGATGCTTTGATTTTTTATTTAGATAATATTAATAAGTTTTGGGTAGTATATTTAGGGGCTTCATTTCATGCCACACCCCATAGGAAATATTTTCAAATTTATGTTCAAGGTGATTTTGGACAGGTTTATTTGGGTGATGATGAACCATGTCAAATTGTTGGAATGGGTAAGGTGAAAATAAAGAAAAATAATGGAAACCAATGGTTACTGAAAGAGGTTAGACATATACCATATATTAGAATAAATATAATTTCAATGGGATATTTGGAAAGTGAAGGTTTTATATCTACAATTACAGATAAGGCGTGGAAGGTCACTAAAGGATCACTGGTAATGGAAAAAAGAGAGAAGGTAGGTACATTGTATTAATGTACTAGTAATGTTGACTCTTCTATCTATTTAGCTTCTACATGAGTGGATACAAAATTATGTCATCATAGGCTCGGACACAGTGAGAAGGGGATGGAGATACTTCACAAAAGGAATTTGTTGCCAGATCTTAAACAAGTTGATTTGGATTTCTGTGAACATTGTATTTATGGAAAACAAAAGAGTCATATTTCTCAGATTCAGGAAGGAAAAGAAGAGTGAAAAGTTAGATCTTGTGCATACATATGTATGGGGACCATATCATATATCATATCTTGGTGTATCTTGTTATTATGTTACTTTTATTGATGATGCAACTAGAAAAACGTGGTTTTATTGCATTCGACGAAAATATGATGTTTTTGACACTTTAAAGAAATGAAAAGCTTTGGTTGAGAATGAGACATGAAAAAGGTTAAAGTGTCTCAGATCATAAAATGGAGGTGAATAATGCAACAAGAACTTTGATGATTACTATTCATACCATGGGATCCATAGAGAGAATATAGTTCCAGGAACACCACAAGAAAATGGTGTGTCAAAAAGGATGAACAAGACAATCATGGAACATGCAAGGAGTATGAGATTACATGTTGGGTTTCCCTTGTAGTTCTGGGAAGAGGTTGTAGATATTTGTGTTTACTTAATAAACATAGACCTTCAATCTCCTTGGATGGTGGCATTCTAGCGGAGGCATTGACAAATAAAAAGGTAAACTACTCATTTTTGAACACTTTTGGTTGTGAAGAATTTCTCCATATTATTAAAGAAAATAAAACAAAGCTTGAGGAAAAATCAAAGAAGTGCACCTTTAATGGATACGGTGTTAAAATTTTTGGTTATCTCTTATGGGATTATGAAAATCATAAAATCATTAGGAGTAGAGATGCAGTATTCAATGAAAAGGCCATGTAAAGAGATAAATTGTAGGGAAATAAAAAGGAAAAGGAAAACATAGAATACACAATGCTTGATGAAATCAAAGAAAATGAAATTCCAAAGGTACCATAAAATCAAAATGTGCAACAATAGGAGCAACAAGTACCTCAAAATTTTGCAAGTGTTGTTAGAAGATTTTCTAGGTTAGGTAGACCCCTTGAATGATACTCTCTTTCATTGTATTATTTATTTTTGATTGATTCCAGTGAACCAAAAAGATATGAAGAGGCAATGCAGGTACACACAAAAAATAAGTGGCATCAAGGAATGAAAGAGGAAATGGATTCCTTGGTAAACAACCAGACTTGGGGTTTGGTTCAGTTTCCTGTAGGAAAAAGAGCATTGTAGAATAAATGGATTTACAGGTTGAAGGAAGAAGATGGAGGAAAAAAGAGGTACAAGGCTAGACTTGTTGTAAAGGGGTTTGAACAAAAGAAAGGTATAGATTTTGATGAAATAGTTTCTCCTGTTGTTAAAATGAATTCAATTATGACTATATTAAGTCTTGTGGAAATAGAATATTTACATCTTGAACAATTAGATGTAAAAAAAAAAAATCTCCATGGGAATTTGGAGGAAGAGATTTATATGCAACAACCACAGGAGTATGAGGTCAAAGGAAAGGAGAATTTGGTATGCAAGTTGAAGAAGAGCTTGTTGGCCTAAATAAATCTCCAAGGAAATGGTATTTGAAGTTTGATAGGTTGATGACATAACAAGGTTATAGTAGATATCATTTTGATCACTATGTTTATTTTAAGAGGCTAGAAAATGGGGAGCTATATCATATTGCTATTGTATGTAGATGACATGCTTATTGTAGGGTCAAACATGTAGGATATACATGTGCTCAAAAATAAATTAGCTAATTCATTTGCTATGAAGGATTTGGGTGCTACAAAGAAAATCCTTAGTATGAGAATAACAAAAGACGAAAAAAATTGCAAATTGACATTGTCTTGGGGTGAGTACATAGAGAAGGTGTTGGAGACATTTAGAATGTAGAATGCAAAAAAAATTAGTACACCTTTGGTGAGCCATTTCAAATTAACCAAGGAAATGTGTCCTTATTCATCAACAATTAGAAACTTGATGTATGCTATGGTGTGCACAAGACCAGATATTGCACATGCAGTGGGAGTTGTGAGCAGGTATATGAACAATCCAGGTAAAGAACATTGAGAGGAAATGAAGTGGATTCTCAGGTATTTGAGAGGCACTACTACTCATGCATTATGTTTGGAGGTTAAAATACTGTTCTACATGGATTTTTTGATTCAGATATGGCAGGCGATAAATATAGCAGGAGAAGCACCACAAGGTATGTTTTTACTCTAGGTGGCACTGTAGTAAGTTGGATTTTGAAATTTCAAAAGGTTGTTTCACTTTCAACAATGAAATAAAAGTATGTAGCTTCTATAGAGGATATTAAAGAGAAGATTTGGTTACATAGATTTATGGAGGAATTGGGAAATAAGTAAGAGAATATTAGGTTGTACTGGGATAGCCAAAGTGTTACTCATCTTGCAAAGAACTCAACCTTCCATTCTAAGACTAAGCATATACAACTCAGGTACCATTTCATACGATCTATTTTGGAAGATGGACAATTGAAGTTGGAAAGGATACATACTAGCCAAAATCCCACAGACATGTTAACAAAGGTAGTAACAAGAAAGAAATTGATTTTCTGCTCAATTTTAGTTGTCATTCAAGCATGAAAGTGAAAATGATAAATTTTCTAAGTCAAAGGTGGATCATAGTCCAGCATGTACACCAACAATGGAGTTGTTGTGATCAATCTCCAAGTGGGAGATTGTTGGTTGTGGAGCGTGATTATATTCCTGATTCATAGGTATTGTTTCAACCACATTTGGACCCTATTACCTAAAGAGGGTGTGTGGGGAGGCTCCCCCACCCAACTTCTCTCTCCCTCCCCCCTGGCAGGGGATTCAGGGCCAACACCCATGAAGGGAATGTTTGGGGAAAATTTCCTTGTAAAATATTGTAATTTTGTAGTCAATATGAATTGTTCATTATAACGTCACATATCTAACAATAGAAGTTATGTTAGGGACTTTTTCCCTAGAAAAAAACCCTCTTTTATGTATGATGGAATTGTTATGAAGTTGTGTGAGTGAGTGAATATGTTTTTTGGGAAGAGGATATTGTGAGATAAAGAAGAGGAAGTTGCAGCAGGTATGATGTAGGTTGTATCCCTTCATTTGTTGGATAAAAATGGAAAGGACCTGGAAATTTATATGGTGGACATATCCCACACTGGGTGAACCATGCATATTTGTGTCTCTATTGTATTGTGTATATTCTATGTTTTATTTCCACATTTTTTTATTTTATTGCTCTATGATCCTATTTTTCTAACAAAAAATCCTTTTGGATGCTTCATGTAGATTTCATCTTCTAGGTCCCCATGTAGGAATGTTGTCTTCACGTCCATATGTTCTACTTAAACTTCAAAATAAGAAAAAACAAATCAAAGAAATATAATAGAAGTTAACTTGAAAACAAGAGAAAAATTTTCACCAAAGTCAATTCCCTCTGCTTGGGAATAGCCTTTTTCTACTAACCGAGATTTGTATTTCTCCACTTTACCTCTTGCATTCAACTTCTTCTTAAACACCCATTTATTTCCAATGGAATTTCTTCCAGTTGGAAACTCAAATAGATCCCATGCGTCATTCTTATCCAAGGAATCCATCTCTTCAACCATGGCCTTCTTCCATAGTTTACTATCCTCTGAATTCACTTCCTCCCTAAAAGTTCTGGGATCATTGTCAGTAATAGATAAAGAAAAATTAGCATGAAAATCAAGTGGACTATACCTTTCTCATTGCTTTCTTTCCCTCATTGATATCCCCAATACTGGAGTATGAGGTTTTTCTTCTTCTGATTCATCTTCCTTCATTGATTCATATTTTGCATCATCCAACTCAAACTCTATTTTCTAAGGCTCTTCTTTCCTTGGTAGGAATTCTGGTTTGGGAACATTTTTAACCTCTCTAAAAACAACATCCCAACTGTAAACAATATTTTTAATTTATGGGTTCCAAATATTATAACCTTTCATACCATATTTATAACCAATTAAGATACACTTTTTAGCTTTATTATCCATATTACTCCTATTTTCCTTTGGAACATCTACATAAGCATCACAAGCAAACACTCTGATATGTTCAAGAGAGGGTTTCTTACTAGTCCATACCTCATGCAAAGTTTTTTCCACCAACATTGATGAGGGAAATCTATTTACCAGGTAACATGTAGTAGTCATTGCTTCTGCCCATAATTCTTGTCCTAACCCGACACCATTGAGCATGATCCTTGATTTTTCCATCAATGTCCTACTCATCCTTCCCACAACCCCATTTTGTTGAGGTGTGTATGAAGTAGTCTTGTTCCTTTCTATACTACACTTTGTTATGGGGGAAATATATCTATGGGTAGGGGTAAACCACAACAGATGAAAATGACTACATAAATCAATTCTAATATCAAGTATGCTACATAAACAAATATGCTAGCAAGATAAGCTAAAAGTCCTACCTCGTCCAGATATTCGATGAAGTCCATCGTTGAGCATTTGACTCAAAGAAATACACCTGCAACTAGTCCTCAACAACCAAGAAATGAAAGCATATGGTGATAATATATAATGTTAGCACATTCAATAGCATAATTCATCAAAATTCATAACAAATACTCCCATGGAATAACAATTCAAATATTCACAAGATATTAATTGGACGATAAAAGAGTATTTCTATTAAAATGTAATCAACATAAGTGAATGAATTACAAACTTCTGTGTCGACATGGTTCAGAACCAAGAAACTAAGTTCCTTCCAGTTGGGCCTCCACCACTTCAATCCTCCACCAAAGGAAATCTCATATAAGAGAGACAATGAGGTTCTCAATCATGTAGGGAAGATATTGGGGGTTGAACAATGTGTTCAGAATTAAAAGGAAAAAGGGATGCAGACTCAATATGAAGTGAACAATTTCTCCAGGGTAACTTTTCTCTCAAAGTTGAATTCTTTTCCTCTTTTCTGACGCAAGACCTCCAACCCTCAGGTCGAAGTCCTCACAGTATCTTTAAACTTCGGCCCTTTAGAGTCCAATTGACTCTCTTAATTCCCCTCGAGAAATTATTTACTCACTCAATCTGAGTAAAATTCACAGGCCCTCCTGAGTTATGCCTAAGTGATCACTCACCGGCCATGAACTCCATGTTCAACACCCAACTGACATTGGGAATTTTCTCTTTTCTTTTCGGGATATTGGATTTCATGATTTCGCGAATCTTGTTGTTGGGTGCCTTACCTATTCAACTTCCGAAACCAGAAATCCCAAACTCACGATTCACCTTGCCACTAATTTCATCTTTTCACTCTTCGTGATTTCGAGAGTTGCAATGACGCACAACTCTACCTCTTGACTCCCGGAGTCCTGAAACCCGAATTACCGAAATCCCAAAAATCCACCCTAAGTCCTGCCACACTTTGTGACCTCAGGATTTCCTTGACACTATGTCTTGTCCCCCTATCAACAAGATTCCCGATATGCCGAATCTTGAAACACCAAAACACTAGTGTTCTGCTTCCAAGGAAAATCAACGGCTATGGTTCTTCACCTTGACCCAACGATTAGCGCGATTTTTCATACCGAGAGTTTGTAAGGCTTTTTCTCAAACTCTCTGTCTCTTATACCTTCCAGTTCACGAATATCCAAAATGTTGAAATGGTTTTCTTCTACCGAGATTTCGGAACTTGAACCACCTTTCAACAACCCCCTCTATTTCGGGTTTTCAGGTATCGATAGTTTGAAACTCTTGACCCTAACCTTGTGTCACTACGACCCCTGAATTCCCGAATCCCAATTTGCCGAAATGCCAAAAAACGCTTCCACAATTTTCTCCGCGTTTCACAATTTTGGTATTTCTGATGTGGAGTGTTCTGCTCCTTGTCCACGACAATGCCGAAAACCCGATTCCCGAAATCTCAACAAATTCTCTATTGCAACTTCTGATTTCGGACTTTCCTCCCTACTAAGTCCCGATCACCCATCCTCAGGACTTCTGAAACCCCAAATTCTGAAGTTATGAATTCCCGAACTCGTCACTCTTTGACTTCACACACGAAACCTCCTTTCGCGTTTCGGGAACTTGATCAACCAAGGTTTTGGCTTGCACTTTGGGGTCACGAACTCTGAATTCCCAAAATGATCTGATGACCTGAATAGATCATGATCGATGGTCCTATGGATTTTTTCAACGCATAACTCCCCTACAAGTTCTGTGGATCCTACAATCCTCGCTATTTTGGGAGTTCTCTTCTGAGAATTTAGACCGTTCAATCTCTCCTTGAAGAACCTTCTGCTCAAATCAAACCTGCAATCCTTCTCTGGGATTTAGCCTTTGCACAACTACTGGTGCTTCCTGCTTTTCTTTCGAATGATTCAAAGCCCCTAACCCTCCTAAGCTTCCTTTCACAAAACTCAAGTCTCCTAGAAGGCTTCTGCACACACTCCTTGTGGCACTTCTCCAAATATTCCCAAATATTTGAATCTCTTGAATCTGTGGAACTCTGCAACAACAGTCCTTCAATATCTCAACCTTAGTCTATAAGTTCTAAGGTCTCGACCTGCCTGCGCATACCTTGCACAAATTTTGTGCTTGTCTTGCACTTCAGTTGAGATGAGAACAACGATTTCCCTTCTGATCTTTCAGAGGTAAACTATGAATTCTGTCAACGCACTCCTTGTGGATGCTTCATTGCACTCGTAGGAACTCTTACTCAAAAAGAGAAACAATTGAAACTCATTCCCTTACTCTCTCAGACTTCAAATACTTAACATGAAATCATACATACATAGCATAAAAGAAAATGTACAACAGAAAGAGTAAAACAACCATAAGCATAGCATTTAGCATGTATACACAGAAAGTATTAGAACACCATGAGTCTGAATCAAAGCTTCATATATTAATCTCAGAACTTATGTACATGGATTCTTCTCCATTACTCTCTGTTTCTCCTCTATGCTAATGTTCTTAATCCTACTATCTCTTACTGATACAATGATACAAAGATGAGGCTATCTATATTTGTTTTCCCTCCAGCTCCTAAAACTGTTTAATCTAGAACTTTTAAATCTACCTACTTTCATTAACTATGCATAAATGCCTCTACATCCTACAGATGAGAGAAGATCGCTCAAGATCTGTTTACAATATGGAAGTATTCCTTCTTAACTATTCCATTAATGTTTGCGCATCTAAATTTAAAAAAAAAACATTTCAAAACGTTTTTGACATGTGCCAAAATGTGATGGCATTCATCCCAGTTGTCTTTTGCCTCCACGCTTTCTTGCTGCTGATGATGCTCCTGCATCATACTCCCTCGCTTGAAAATTTTCATGGACTCCTGTTCATGAGGTCTTGGATGGTCTATCCATGTTTCTGAAATTTTTCTTCATTCTCCCAGCTGGCATCTTCAACTGGATGTCCCTTCCATTTGACCAAGTATTCAAAATACTCTTTTATCCTGGTCCTCTTGCTGAGTCTCTTGTCAAGTATACTTTCCATATGTGGCCTTTCAACTATAGGCATTTGTTTAGTCCACTGAACCTTTGTTTGTTCACTGTCTTCTTCATATCTATAAGGGTACAAATCCGAGATGTTGAATATCGGTGAAATTCCGATCCCATCGGGTAATTCAACTTCATATGCATTTGCCCCAAATTTCTTCAAGACCTTGCATGGTCCAATATTGTTCATCTTCAGTTTGTTGTATGTTCCCCTTGGGAACCTTTCTTTCCTTAGATGTGCAAGAATCAGATCGCCAACTTCAAATTGAAGTTCTCACCTATGTTGATTTGCTCTGTGCTTGTACTCTTGATTCGAATTCTGCAATCGCTCCTTCACTTGGCTGTGAAGTTCTTTCATTGCCTCTGTAAAATCTTCTGCACTAGCACTTCTAGTTTCATTCTATTCTAAATCTTTCAGTTCAAAAACTCCTATTGGCTGCATTCCATACACAATTTGGAATGGACTCTACCCTGTGCTTCTGTTAAATGAATCATTGTAAGCAAATTCCGTCTATGGCAGAATGTGATCCCACTGACTATGGTGTTTAGTCACTAAGCTTCTCAGTAAATCTCCCAAGATTTTGTTCACAACTTATGTTTGTCCATCCATCTGAGGATGATAAGCTGAGCTAAATGAAAAAATTTTCCCCATCTTCTTCCATAAATTCCTCCAGAAATGTCCCACAAACTTGGTGTCTCGATATGAAACTATACTTCTGGGTAAGCCGTGAATTTTGACAACTTCTTTGAAAAACAGGTTCGCAATGTGAGTTGCATCGTTGGTTTTCTGGGATGGTATAAATTGTGCCATATTTGAAAATCTGTCTACCACCACAAAGATCGAATCAAATCCTCTTTGCATCCTTGGCAGCCCCAACACAAAATCCATGCTCACTGCATCCCATGGCCTTTCAGGTATGGGCAACGAATGGTATAACCCTGTGTTCTGCCTTTTTCCCTTTGTGTGCTGACAAATTCTACATATGTCCACAAATATTTTTACATTTGTCCTCATCGTTGGCCAAAAATACAAGCCATTCAACTTTGAGAACGTCTTATCATGACCGAAATGTCTGGCCAATCCTCCACTGTGTTTTTCTTTCAACAGATTCTCCCTCATGGAGCATTTTGGAATACATAGTTGATTGCCTCTGAATAATAATCCATCCTGGATCATATATTCAGTCCATTGACTTCTATCCTTGAGAATTGGATTCTCAGATGCCTCATACACCTCTTTAAAATTTGGATCGTCTCTGTACATTTCTTTGAGATTATCAAAACCCAAAGTTTTGAATTTGAATTCCTGCATCAACAAACATTTCCTGCTCAAAGCATCAACAACTTTGTTAGCAGTTCCAGAAATATGTTTAATTACAAAAGTAAAATTTTGCATATATTCAACCCATTTGACATGTCTTTGGTTCAAATTCTCCTGTTGAGTCACGAATTGTAAAGCGTGATTATCACTGTACAAAACAAACTCTTTAGGAACCAAATAATGTCTCCACTTCTTCAGTGCCTGTATGACTACATAAAATTCCTTGTCATATGTTGAATATTTAATCTTTGCTTCATTCAGTTTCTCACTGAGGTATGCGATCGGTCTGTCATCTTGGCTCAAGACCGCTCCTATTGCAAATCCGCTTGCATCACACTTGACCTGAAATGTCTTACTGAAATCTGGCAAGACCAGAATTGGTTGTTCAGTAATATTCCTTTTCAACAGATTGAAACTTTTCTCTGCTTCTTCCATCCAGTGAAAATATTTATGTCTTTTCTTCACCGTGTCCATCATCGGTGCACTAATTCCACTGAAATTTCTGATAAATTTTCTGTAGAAACTAGCCAATCCATGAAAGCTTCTAACTTCAAATATACTCTCCGGCGATGGCCAATTCTTAATCACCTCCACTTTGTCTGGATCCATTTTCAACTTATTTGCAAAGATAACAAACCCCAAATAAATGAGCTTTGTCTTCATGAATGATGATTTCTTCATATTTATCAACAACTTTTATTGCTGCAATCTCCTCATCACTGTAGCCAAATGCTTCAAGTGTTCAGCTTCTGTCTTGCTAAAAATCAATATATCATCAAGATATACGATGACAAATTTTCCTATGAAATCCTTCAGGACTTCATTCATCAATATCATGAAAGTACTAGGTGCATTTGTTAAGCCAAATGGCATAACAAGCCATTCATATATCCCTTCATTTGTCTTGAATGATGTCTTCCATTCATCACCTTCTCTCATTTGAATTTGATGATATCCGCTCTTCAAATCAATCTTTGAAAAAAAAATTGCTCCACTCAAGCAATCCATCAAATCATCCATCCTTGGCAATGGATATCTATACCTGATGGTAATCTTATTGATCGCCCTTGAGTCTGTACACATCCTCCAGCCTCCATCTTTCTTTGGGCTAAGCATTGTTGGAACAACGCATGGACTCAAGATTTCTCTAACCAACCCTTTGTCCATTAAATCCTGGACCTGTCTCTTGACTTATTCATTCTCCTGTAGCGTCAATCTATACGCTTCTTTGTTTGGTAAACTAGCTCCAGGTATGAGATCAATATGATGGCTTATACTTCTGATCGGTGGCAACGAACGAGGTAGTTCATCCACTACTATATCAACAAACTCTTCCAGTAACTTCTAGATTTCCTCTGGTAAATCATCCACTCTTGTACTGGTTAAAACAATTCTAGGCTTCCTAACCACAATGAATTGTGTATATTCCTTCTTCTTAACCTCCTTAAGAAGTTCCTTCCCACTCATGAGAAGTACAGTGTTGCTCACCTCTGATTTCACTTCTTTATCCTTAATTGGCAACAACATGTGATTTCTCCCATTCTTCTCCAGGATGTATGTGTTCTTTCTCCCATCATGAATCACATTCCTATCATATTTCCATGGTCTACCCATCAATAGATGGCAAACATCCATGGGAATGACATCACATAGTATTTCATCCTTATATCCTTCTATTTTAAATTCAACTAAACATTGTTTAATGACATTTACTTGATGTCCTTTTTGTAGCCACAAAACTCTGTATGGGCTTGGATGTACGATAGTCTCCAGCTCCAGCTTTTCTACCATCTCTATAGAAACAAGATTGTATGTGCTACCACTATCCACGATGACTTTGCATACCCTGCCTTTGGTCTTGTAAGCAGTCCGAAAAAGTCTTCTCCTTTGGGCTGGTTTCTCTGCCTCCTTCTCTAGCGTTAAGAGAACTTTTCTCATCATCAGTGATATTCTGCCCTCAGCATCTTTGGCCTCAAAATTCCATCCTTGAGCTTCGGCAATGTGAGTTTCACCTCCTTCTTTCTTCTTATCTGGACATTCATAAGATTTATGTTCATTTTTTCCACAGGTAAAGCATTTTATTTCTCCACCTCTGCCTCTTCCTCTTCCTCTGGTTCGAGGAAAAGTATTTCTATCAGTATACTTTCCTCTCTGTGAGCTTCCACCTCTCTCAGGTTGAGTTTGAGGTTTTTTCCACTCTTCTTTAGGTTTCTGATTCTTATCTTGGACAATTGTTTTGCCTTTGGTTTGACTTCTGCCTCAGCCTCTTTGACCCTACTTTCGACTAATATTCTCTTTAGCTTTCAGAGCCATCTGATAAGAATCTTCCACCATTCGGATGGTCATCATGCTCATCTCATCCTGAATGTCATATCTCAGACCATTCATGTACCTGGAAACCTTTTCATCATCACTTTCCCGATGACCTGCTCTGATGTTTATCCTGTAGAACTCTTCAATGTATTCTTTTACTGTCATCAATTTCTATCTCAAGTTCTGCATTCTCCGAAACAGAGTAATTTGATAATCCTTGGGTATGAATTTTTCCTTCATCTTCGCAACCATTATGTCCCAACTCTTGATTTTCTGCTTACCTTTGCAGCGTCTGTCAGCCTACAGTTCATCCCACCATAATGATGTATGCCCTTTAAGTCTTGTGACAACATGTTTAACCTTCTTGTCTTCCTCAACATCCTCATAGTCAAAATATTTATCCAGAGCTCTAATCCAGTCTAGAATCTCTTCAACATTCAGGTTTCCTTCATATACTGGAATGTCCATTTTTTCTCTAGCACCTATCCTTGCAACAACCCTAAATATGCGTTCTTCTGCTGCATCTTTGGCTACAACTTCTTCATTTCTGGCTTCATTTTCACTTTCAGATTCACTGATGTCTCCAACATCAACTGTGCGCCTCTGTGCTGTCTCCATGGAATCAAGCCTGGCACGTGTTCACACATCTCTCTTTCCCTTGCCGGATCAGGCAATTGTCTATCGCTTCTTCTTGGAACTTCCCTTTCCTCTGGTGGGTCAGGTATTTTTCTATCTCTTCTTCTTGGCGGCATGACTGTAAAATTTCTCTTTTCCCTTCTACAGAAAGCAAAGAAATATTTCTCAACTCTGATACCACAACTGACGCAAGACCCCCAACCCTCAGGTCGAGGTCCGCACAAGATCTTTCAACTTCGGCCCTTTAGAGTCTGACTGACTCTCTTAATTCCCCTCGAGAAATTATTTACTCACTCACTCTGAGTAAAATTCACAAGCCCTCCTGAGTTATGCCCGCCTGATCATTCACCGGCCATGAACTCCATGTTCAACACCCAACTGACATTTGGAATTTTCTCTTTTCTTTTCAGGATATCAGATTTCGTGATTTCGTGAATCCTAGTGTTGGGTGCCTTACCTATTCAACTTATGAAACCTGAAATCCCAAACTCACGATTCACCTTGCCACTTATTTCAGTTTTTCGCTCTTCGTGATTTCGGGAGTTGCAATGACGCGCAACTCTACCTCTAGACTCCCGGAGTCCCGAAACCCGAATTACTGAAATCCCGAAAATCCACCCTAAGTCTTGCCACACTTCACGACTTCAGGATTCCCTTGACACTATGTCTCATCCCCCTGTCAACAAGATTCTCGATATGCCGAATCCCAAAACACTGAAACACTAGTGTTCCACTTCCAAGGAAAATCAACAGCTGTGGTTCTTCCCCTTGATCCAACGGTTAGCGCGATTTCGCATACCGGGAGTTCGTAAGGCTTGTTCTCGAATTCTCTTTCTCTTATACCTTCCGGTTTCTGAATCTCCGAAATGCCGAAATGGTTTTCTTCTCCTGGGATTTCGGAACTTGAACCACCTTTCGACAACCCCCTCTATTTCGGGTTTTCGGGTATCGAGAGTTTGAAATTCTCGACCCTAACCTTGTGTCACTACGACCCCCGAATTCCTGAATCCCGATTTGCTGAAATGCCGAAACACACTTCCACAATTTCCTTCACGTTTCGTGATTTTGGTATTTCTGATGTGGAGTGTTTTGCTCCTTGTCCATGGGAATGTCGAAAACCCGATTCCCGAAATCCTGACAAATGCTCTATCGCAACTTTTGATTTTAGACTTTCCTCCCTACTGAGTCCCGATCACCCATCCTCAGGACTTCCAAAACCCTGAATTCCAAAGTTATGAATTCCTGAACTCGTCACTCTTTGACTTCACACACGAAACCTCCTTTCGTGTTTTGGGAACTTGATCAACCAAGGTTTTGTCTTGCACTTCGAGGTCCCGAACTCTGAATTCCCGAAATGATCTGACGACCTGAACAGATCATGATCGACAGTCCTACAGATTTGTTCGACGTTTAACTCCCTTGCAACTTCTATAGATCCTACGGTCCTCGCTATTTCGGGCTTTCTCTTCTGAGAATTTAGACCGTTCAATCTCTCCTCGAAGAACCTTCTACTCAAATCAAACCTGCAATCCTTCTCTGGGATTTAGCCTTTACGCAACTGTTGGCGCTTCCTGCCTTTCTTTCGAATGATTCAAAGGCCCTAACCCTCATGATCTTCCTTTCACAAAACTCAAGTCTCCCAGAAGGCTTCTGCACACACTCCTTGCGACACTTCTCCAAATATTCCCAAATATTTGAATCTCTTGACTCTGTGCAACTCTGCAACAGTAGTCCTTCAATATCTCAACCTTAGTCTATAGGTTCTAAGGTCTTGACCTGCCTCCACACACCTTGCACAACTTATGTGCTTGTCTTGTACTTCAGTTGAAACGAGAACAACGGTATCCCTTTTGAGCTTTCAGAGGTAAACTTTGAATTCTGTCAACGCACTACTTGCGAACGCTTCACTGCACTCCTTGCAGGAACTCTTACTCAAGAAGAGAAACAATTGAAACTCATTCCCTTACTCTCTCAGACTTCAAATACTTAACATGAAATCATACATACATAGCATAAAAGAAAATGTACAACAGAAAGAGAAAACAACCATAAGCATAGCATTCAACATGTATACAAAGAAAGTCATAGAACACCATGAGTCTGAATCAAAGCTTCATATATTAATCTCAGAACTTTTGTACATGGATTCTTCTCCGTTACTCTCTGTTTCTCCTCTATGCTAATGTGCTTAATCCTACTATCTCTTACTGATATAATGAGACAAATATGAGGGTGTCTATATTTGTTTTCCCTCCAGCTCCTAAAACTGTCTAATCTAGAATTTTTAAATCTACCTACTTTCATTAACTATGCATAAATGCCTCTACATCCTACAGATGAGAGAGGATCACTCAAGATATGTTTACAATATGGAAGTACGCCTTCTTAACTATTCCATCAATGTCTGCGCATCTAAACTTTCAAAAAAAACATTTCAAAACGTTTTTGACATGTGCCAAAATGTGATGGCGTTCATCCCAGTTGTCTTCCGCCTCCATGCTTGCTTACTGCTGACGAAGCTCTTGCATCATTTTCCATAGATAGGATTTGGCCTATTTGTAGAATTCAATTGGAACTGAAGGGTTGAGTTAGAATGTTTCCAGTATGTGTAAGGTCAAGGATCATGGATCTCATGACGTGACATGGAAACTCGACACTATTTTTTAATTTTGGGCACAAATCACGGGATTATGTGGGATGTAGTGGTACAACTTGTGTATACACATGATGTACTATAGGTAAGGCGTGTATATGTGGAAAAGTAATGTTTTTAGCTCTGGGATTTGAAAAAAGGGACTTCAAGTCTGCATAGGGAAATGGAAAAATGCCCTCTGTGCAAGTTTTCTTAGGGTGAAACAAATCTTACTATAACAGATGCCCCCTAATGTGTGAGGTCAGAGGAGTATTTGTGATGACTGAAATACATTATAAGACCCAGAAGTGGAGTAATGGGGACCCAGATTGAAGAACTAGTTTCTCATTACAATATGTATTGACTTTGCATACATGGATTCCAATTTGAATTACACTGCATATCCATGTGAAAATATACTAAACAGATGTCCATGGCCATGAATAGGAAATACAAAGGTGGCTACAAGCCAAAGGTTGTCATAGTCACGAACAAGGCCTAGTAAAACCAGTCTCAAAAGCAATATGAAGATATTTGTATACAATGGAGTACAATCTGATCTCCCCTGATTGCTAGAGTTGCATAGGTACTGGTCCAGTGAAAGGTAGAAACATCTCAGGAAAGTTGCGACTATCAACTTATGTCTTCAAGTCTTCTACACAATCCTCCAAAGGTGAAAGTCTACATCGTGTCAATAAAGGAGTTGAGGTCGAACAAAATGAGACTTTGTTTGATTACCAGTCATTGAGGTATACCATTAACAAACGTGAGACAACCTACTGATGATGAAAGTAGGTATCAAGGCACCGAGTACATTCTTACAAGTGTGAATAAAGGAGTTAAGTTCGAACACTTGAAGAATCCATCGATCATGAGACATTGATGTATTCTCAACTGTCGATGGTGAGAGAACCTACCACTAATGACTGCAAGCCTCCAAATACTCATAGGACTCTAGGTCTCGTTTCCAGAATAGATGAGCTGAAGTCGATGGAAGGAGACCCGCTAAAAGGAGAGCATTAAGGAATCTCTCATCATTCAACATGACGTACAAATCAATAGCTTGATGATTTGGAGGAAATTAGACAAAGAATATGTTCATGAACCAACGACCATGTGCATCTTTTGCATGTTCCAGGTGAAAGAGGTACATGAAAAATACCCTATGAATAACAGCCAATAAGGAAACGTGTTGACAAAGGTGAGGAAGCCACCAATAGGGCTAATGGAATCCAAGACACTTCACAAATCCCAATGTTTGAATAGATGTATTGTTGTTGAACACAATGGAAACCACCCAGTCAGCGACCAATGATGAAATGTCAACTGCTAGGTTCAAGGTTACCTACCAATTAGGAAAGTAGGACTAGGGTGTGCAATAGGACTACAACTTCATGTGATTCTGAGACAAAATGAGGGTATGGCCAACATGCAAAGTCAAGATTTCTAAGGAATGGTCGACATAGATTGATAGACATCCTTTGAAAAAGAGCATGAGACATATGGATGACTCTGGTAGCATAGACTCAATGATGAAACCTTGAGATGCAAGAGGCATAAATAAAACTCTCCATGGGGACTGGAAGAGTAACCAATCAGAGGAGTAAAATCTATGTAACTATCTCAGCTTCATAAGGTCATGCTAAACCTAAAATTTTGATGATAAGTGGACTAAAAAATTTTGTGTTATGTTAAAACGAGACATGACTACTGCCAATATAAGAGAATACTTCCTTCCCACCCGTTATTTTTTGTTTTTTCATAGTCAAATGAATGCTATGATACAGAGGAGGAAACAAGTGTTGCAAGTACGAAAAACTAGTTCTAGTAGTGGAACATACATCTGCTCCATGTAAGGAGGTGCATGTGGGAGATGGACACTTGGGGGAATGTTTCCTCCTGGGTATAGGATGTCAAGCTGAAAAGGATATAAATAAGGCTCTATTTGGTTGAGGATGCAAACTGCTTAGGTAAACAACTTATACTGCAAAAGAGAGAATCGACCATAGGCTCAATACTGCAAGCAAGGGCATGAGATGCAATTAAAACTTAATGCCAGCCAAAACATGTCCTTTTTTGTAATCTTAGTCTAATTGGTTTGAAAAAGGGATAAAATTGCACCAAATAGATGTCCTTTCAAATCCAATTTACGGGTGTGAAAGAGACAAGTTCACTCAACAATATTTTCACTTTTTGAAAACGAGTCGGAAAAGAGCTTAAATCAAACTCCCTTGGGATTCCTCTAGGTATAGGTCAAAATGTTTATGAGTAAGAAATGAGGTTAAACATAACGTCATGTGTTATATATAAGGGATTCCCAGTCCTACGAAAAAAATATCTGCATGGGCACCGAATGAAGCAGAGGGTCTAACTAGGGTACCCATGTTTGGTAAGTCTCTACCATTCAATAACGACACTTCTAGATATAGATAGAAGGTTTTGTGTCGCTATAAAATAGGTTTGTACCTAATTCATATGAGTGACAATCATAGGACGATGCAAATGTGCATGATGTAATGGGTACCTATCCTATATGTTGGGTAATGAAAATACATGTCTAAAGTTATGAACGTGCAACATGGCGCTGAAAACTGCAAGATTCCCTAGATAAAACTACAAAAACCAACTCAATCCACTGTTGTGTTCATTCATTAGGCAAAAATATTGTCCGAAACTATGCAAAGTGGGTAAAACATTGCCATAAATAGTAAATAAAACCAAATTTACTATACCATTTGTATTTTTTACCCAAATAGTGGATTTTGGACTAAATTACCTCCAAACTTCAACTGGTGATTGCGGGGGCTATGAGCGATGGAATCGACGACCATATGGACTAGATAACTCATCTTCCCCTCCTTTTTCTTTTCAATGGATTATATTTTTTAATCAGGTTCCAATTTTTAAGTTATTTAGGGAGCAAATTAAAACTTTAGGTGTACGCGGGCTACAATTCATTTGGTTGCGTATACACATGCTTATACGTGGTTTTTTAAAAGACAGTCAACGTATACTCTGTTATCACATTTATTTGTAGAGGGGGTGTTTTCCTAAGAAATGAAACCCTTTGGCGAAAAAATAGTAAGAAATGGGTTAAAAACCCACTTATCCTAAGTTTTGTGTGTGTAGGCGTGTCACGCTAAGCGACGCGTAGATCTAGGTGGTTGAGATCTGTGAACCCAGATCTACGGTGCAGGAGCTATATTGGACCCCACCCCCCCAAATTTCTATGACGTTCTGCCTTTAACAAGGGGGGGGGGGTTTGAGTTGGTGGTTTTAAAATGCGGGGCCCTCACTAACGTGTCGCCCTCTCCTTAAATCAAACCCCCCCTGCCTAAAACCTTTTACCGCTACCTACCCCCTCCAGGTAGACCACTTACCACTGCCTCTTACCACTCCCACCTCCCTTTGACATTTGTCTCCCACTCTGTATCTCATCTCTTCCCATCACATCGCCCGCTCTCCCTCCTCGTCTCATTATGGTACACCTGTCGTCCACTCACCTTCAGACCATGTCCCCTTATCACTCCCGCCTATCATCTCCTGCCATGTGTTATATCAATCACGTCCTTCTAGGAATATGTTCCCCATCCCATCTACTTCCATGACCTTTCCTCTCCCCCCACATCATCACCTCGTGCCACTTCATCGCTATCCTTTCCCAGTGCAATACCGACATTTTTTTCCACTGGTACTTTTCCAGTCACCTTCCATCTGTCGCGCCTAACCACATGGGAACCTGTCGTCTCACCTCCAAGTCGATGGAGCCATCGTCCCCGCTAGATCCTCTTCCATGTCCACCATTTGGGTCCCCTTGTAGCAACTCAAAGAAGAAGAAGACAACCAAGAGAAAACCACCATGTCCTTCAGAGGTAGATTTGACTTGATACTCTCCGACCCCGATGAAGTATTTAATGAAAACAAGGATGGTGGGTGAGACATCGTCTCCTTCCATAAATAGAAGTCCAGAGAGGGACAAATTGTGGAAGGAGCATGTTAGTCCAGTTTGATAGAGATCACGTTTGACAGAAGACTGCATGGGCAGTCTGACCAATTTCTACATGCACAACATGATAGAGGAACTCACCAACGCAAAGCCTTAAACTCATGACATGATCACGCCTTCAGCAGGGGGAGCCAGTTCCAAGTATTTGTAGGCATTTTTTCCACTTTGTTAGGGTTGATGGTAGAGATATTCTCTTGATTGTAATGTTTTAATGAGGCCTCTGGTTCTCTGGCTATGACTGTTATTTGAGACTTCTTGTTTGATGGCAGTCAACTTCTCCTTTCATTTCTTGGCTTCTGAATATGAAATCTTGGGCATGGATGATCTAGTTGGGTGTTGTGACTGTTGTATAGTATAGGTTTGACTATATCTATTGTTCTAACATTTTCAGTTTCTCGAAGTTTTCAGATCCAAGAGGATATTGTATATGAGACTTTTCCTCCATAGGCTATTGGAAGACCGGATGTCCAGAGCAGACTTTCATGCTTTTCTCCTGTTTCTTTTGCCTACTCGCCACTATAAAAACTTAATGGCTTAAGTTAGATTAAGACATCACTTATCTGTGCCGTCCCAACCTAGTTTTATGAGTTAAAGTGATATAATATTGAGACTGCATCCATTAGACCACCCTTTAAACTATTTAATGTGACATACAAACTGGTGGGCCTTGGGCTTACCTCTGCTGCAATCCAGAGGTGAATTCCAACGCTAACATTTCTAGCACCATTGTTGGGGATGAAGTTGAAGATTTTCCCTGGGATTGAATGACAAAGCTTATTGGTTCTGAAGGTACATTAGAACCCAGTACATAAATATTGCAATTGTGCACCTGGCGACTCCACTGTGGTGACTCCATTGATGCAGATCTATTGGCGACTCCACTATTTCAGTTGTGGCTTCCAGAGGCAGACACACAAGGTCTAATCCACAACTGCCTATGGCAACACCTAAAGTTGAACCAGAGAAAATTATCAAAAAGGGAAAGGTCATTCATGATGGTACTTCTACTGCTGAACCAGGTATTTCTGATGATTTTCATTATCCTCTAGGAACTCCCATTTCTAATTTTCAGCCTTCTGTTATACCTTCTGTTGGAGTTTCCCAAACTTTGAATTTTGGGAGTGTTCTTGTTGATTTTTCCCCTCCTAGTATGGGATTGGAGGGAGAAACCATCGTCACTCCTCTCTCCCTTGAATTCATACCGTGGTTTAGACCCAGTTCCTTAGAAGATTTTCCTACCCTGTGCTTCACCACTCCTCCTCCTATTACTATTTCCACTACCATAGAAGGATAAACCTCAGTTCCCTCAAGCCCTCCATCTTTTTCTCCAAATCCTCTGTTGTTTCCTTTTCCTCCAGGAAGCTCTTTTCTAGTCTCCCCCATTCGATCCCCTTCCCCTCCTGGTTCTCCTCCGCCTCATATCCCTATGGTGGGTGATAATCCTCCTAGAAACATAATGGATTCCATAGTGGCTGCAAGATATGCCCCCTTGGTCTTACCTTAACCCATGAATGCTCTCCCTGTTAGAGATTACGTAAAATATATGCCCAAGTTCACTGGAGAAGAGGACATAATTGCTGAAGAGCACCTTGCTGACTTCTACAGTTATGTAGATAATCTGAAATATGAAAATGAAGATGTATGGATGAGAGTCTTTGTCCAGAGCCTTGATGGTGAGGCTAGAAAGTGGTTCAGAGGCCTGAATCTTGGATCTATTGTTGGGATTGAAGCTCTAGATGATGTTTTCTTGAGGCAGTGGGGGGGGAAAAAGGACTTTATGTATTATATCATAGAGTTTGGATCCATGAAGAGGAAATAGGGATAATCTATCTCTGATTTCTCCAAAATATTCAACAAGATGTACAATAAAATACCTTACGAGATAGAGCCTACCGAAGCCTCAGCCAAAATCACTTATTCTAGTGATTTTGACCTTGACTTCTGCTTCCTGCTTAGAGAAAGAAGAGCTACTTCCCTGGCTCATATGCAAGATACATCCCTGGAAGTGGAATCCAATGTGTCAGTAGTTGACAGGATTAGGAGAAAAGCTGACAGAGACAGAGGAAGAGTAATATCTAAGGCCTAGACCTCTGTTTCTTCTGCATCTCACCCTCAAGTAGATGAATTGACCAATATGGTGAATTCCCTGTCTGCAAAAATGGAGAAGATGAAATTCAAAGGGAAGAAAGGTTATAAGAATGTCCCAAATACAGATAGCAGAGGAAACTTCAGGAGGCCAAATAACCATGCTCCGCAGATTATTCCAAGGGAACAAAGGGACAGAGATAGAAACGATCAGAAAATCTAGACTCCTCTTCAAAACAACCTTGTTATTGATGAGGAAATGGAAGAAGAGGAGCTTGACCCTGAAATTCATTGTATTGGAGACACCTCCCCATTTCCCCATTTAACTCAATCTGCATATGAGGAATCCCTCATGAACAGTCAAATAAATGAGCTAAGCAAGTTGGAGAAATCTAATAGTAGTCACAATAAATATAACCTCAGGTCTAAGAAGAAGGAAAGGAAGTCAAACATTCCTGATCAGCCTTCCACAGTAGAGAAGCCTACTAAAGACACAACAAACAATGACAAATAAAATAAAGCTCAGAATCCTCCACCAATATCCAAAGACCTTGTTCCAGAGGTAAGAGAGATTCTGAAACACCCTTCCTCCTTTAGTTTTGAGCATGAATTTTATAAGATCATAATCCTTGTCCCCCTTTCAAATCTTTTCAAGCACGAATACTTCCAAAGGTCCCTCTCTAAGTTCTTGCAGTCTGAGCCATCCTACCATTCCATAGACTCAGTAAATATCCAATATGAGAATCCAACAGTGACAACCAAGAGGTCCCTAGTGAAAGTTTCTCTGTGGGTTGATCGAGTGACAACCAAGAGGTCCCTAGGAATCTCTCCTTTCCAACTTATATATGGGAATGAAGCAGTTTTTCCTGCTCGGCTTGCCTTGCTTATGGAAAAATTATTTCAATATTATCGAGGAGAGTCTGACAATATGATCAGAATAATTCATCAATTGGTAGAATCCCAACAAACTAGAGAGCAGGTAAATTTCCATCTAGGAGATCTAGTACTTAAATGGGATGCACCCAGACAATACAAGGGAAAGCATGGTAAATTTGAATCCCTCTAGATTGGGCCTTTCAAAGTTTCTGAGATAATTTCGAATAATACCTATAGGTTGCAGAATTTGGAGGGCGGTGAGGTTTTTGGTGGCCCTGTAAATGGGCATTTTCTAAAGAAGTTCTTTATTTGAGACATAAGTGGCTTCCATGTGTTTGTAAATATTGTTTTTCTTTTGTTTTCAGTTGTATAAGTGACTCCATAACCCAACAACAGGGCACTGAAACTGAAGAAGAGTTCTTGGCATCTCATAGGGAGCAAGCCATCCCCTATGGAGCCTAATGTTATCACATTTATTTGTAGAGGGGGTGTTTTCCGACAAAATGAAATCCTTTGGTGAAAAATGGCAAGAAATGGGTTAACAACCCACTTATCCTAAGTTTTGTGTGCGCAAGCGTGTCACGCTAAGCGATGCGTAGATCTAGGTGGCTGAGATCCGTGTGCCTAGATCTATGACACAGGAGCTGTATCAGAACCCCCCCCCCCGATGTTCTACTTTTA
>JZKD02S2045593.1:293464-307439 GCA_000966675.3 Picea glauca | reverse complement strand
ACAAGTCATTAAAGACCTTCCTATTCCCAAAACCCAAACAGATGTGAGAAGTTTCTTAGGACATGCTGGATACTATAGAAGATTTATCAATTTTTTTTCCAAAATAGCTTCTCCTCTGTTTGTGTTATGAAAAATGTTGAATTCAAGTGGACTAATATTTGCCAGGAAGCATTTGATACACTCAAACATCAGTTATCTACAACTCCTATTCTAAGAGGACCCGATTAGACACTTCCCTTTCATATATCCTCTGATTCTTCAGATAATGCAATAGGAGCTGTCTTGGGACAAGAAGAAAAACATCTCCCTTATGCTATTTACTTCATTAGCAAGAATATGACTCCTGCTGAACTTAACTATACAGTTACCGAAAAGGAATTTTTAGTAGTTATCTATGCTATTAATAAATTTTGACATTACATCACTGACTATTCTACTTTTTTCCATACTGATCACTTAGCTATCAAATATTTAATGAACAAACCTATCACAAATGATCGAGTCACCAGATGGTTACTATTATTACAAGAATTTGATATTACAATTGTAGATAGACGAAGAAAAGAAAATGTAGTTGTTGATTTCCTTTCTCGGTGAACACCTGATGATAATACTCGAGTAGATGATTCCTTTCCTGATGAATATCTATTTGCAGTATCTGCTCACTCACCATGGTATGCAGACATCGCTAACTACTTGGTTGTAGGGAATTTACCACCACACCTATCCCACCGAGAGAAAATAAGAATCATTCAACAAAGTGCTCGGTATCGCTGGATAAGTGCGTGTCTTTTCCACACAGGACTTGATCAAGAAATCCGAAGATGCATTAGAGAAGATGAGGTTTATGATTTACTAAAAGCTTGTCATGATGGCCCTTGTGGAGGGCATTTTGCTGATAAGAGAAAAACACATAAAATTCTCAGGATGGGTTGTTATTGGCCCTCAATTTTTAAAGATGCAAAGAAGTATGTTCATGCCTGTGATAGCTGTCAAAGAATGGGTCAACCTAATCATAGAGATGAAATGCCATTAAATCCCCAGGTAGTACTCGAACCATTTGAAAGATGGGCCTTAGACTTTGTAGGACCCATTAACCCTCCATCCAATCAAAAAGTTTATATAGTGGTCTGCACAGATTATATGACCAAATGGGTGGAGGCTAAAACACTCCATAGAGCTACTAAAGAAACAATTCTAGATTTATTATTTGAAGATATCTTTATCTGATTTTGAGTGCCTAGAGAATTAGTCACAGATGGAGGACCTCCTTTAACTTCTCATGGTTTTAAAGCCACCCTTCAAAAATATCATATTCATCATAGAATGACTACACCATACCACCCCCAAGCCAATGGATAGATGGAAAACACAAACAAAGTAATAGAAGCCATTCTCACAAAAACATTGAAGGAAAACACAAAGGATTGGTCTCACAGGCTCCCTGAAGCATTATGGGCTTACATAACTACCTGGAGAAATACTATAGGATTCTCCCCCTATGAATTAGTTTATGGAAAAAGTGTTGTCTTTCCTGTGGAATTTGAAATCAAAACCTTAAGGACTACTTTAGTTGTTAACCTTGATTTGACCGATGCACAAATAGCCAAGTTGCAACAGCTTAATGAATTGGACGAAAAAAGACTAGATGCCATTCATCAGACAACCATGATTCAACAACAAAGAACAAAATGACATTATAAAACCATCAAGCATAAGCAATTCCAAAAAGATAATTGGGCTTTACTGTATGATTCTCGGTTTAAAGAATTTCAAGGGAAACTACGTACAAGATGGCTAGGACGTTACGAAGTGGACACTATTTTCTCCAATGGAACAGTAAGGCTCCTCACAATTGATGACTCTAAAACACCGTTATTAGTGAATGGTCATCGGCTCCGTCTGTACTAGCACCCCATTTCCAAAGAAGATTTTAAGGCCACATGTGTGACAGATTCACATTATCTCTTTTTAGAGGAGCCTCCTGCCCCTCATTGCAATTAATTTTTCTGAATTTAATTTCTTTAGTATTAGATTAAATTTCTTTTACTAATAATCCCTGTCAAGAAATGGCATGTTACAATTGATTCTTTTGCAGATTCTCAGGCCTACCAAGAAAGGACAATCTTACTACAAGCAGATCCAAGCTTCATTTTGTGAAGCATTGCTACCTCTTTCTTCAATCCATTCACCCTCACTTCCCATTCAACATCCCCATCATTCATCCTTCTTTATTTTCTTTCCTTCCCATTCCATTTTCCTCATTTTCCCCATTTTTTTCCCATTGCTGAAACACCACTGTTCAACAATATTTCATTTTTTCCCCATTGCTGAAACACCACTGTTCAACAATATTTCATTTTTTTCCCATTGCTGAAACACCACTATTCAACAATACTTTGCCCTTTTTCCCATTGCTGAAACACCACTGATCAACAACATTTTTCCCCATTTTTCCCCACTGCTAAAACACCATTTGTTCAGCAGTATTTTCCATTGTTAAAACATCACTCTTCAACAAACATTTCTCCATTCATTTCCTATTGTTGAAACACCACTTTCTCAGCATTCCCTGTCAATAAAAACATTTGCTTCATCTCTTTTGCTCTCACTTCTCTTATTTTCATACTACATTCTGTCCTTTCACGACCTTCTCTCATAATTAAGCAAACCCTTGATAAAATTTCTCTAATAAATCCAAAGTCTCTCCCATGGTTACTGCAGATCTATTATGGACACGCATTATATTTTTTGAAGTACGAATCAAAGGTAAAGATGAGGTATGTAAACTTTATATGTAAATACAATTGAACTATGGCTAATGAGAAGATCCCGATTCATTATTATCATTCACTTAAAGTCACTATTTTAGCCGTAGTTGGGGGAGGGGGGGGGGGGATATCGAAATCTTCTGCCATTATTTCACATGAACGGACTTCCTTCATTCCTTTTTACCCACCATTTCATTTTTTTCTTCACCACCATTTGCATGCCTTCATCCACAAAACTTACTCTGTTCGGAAGCAGTTACTTCACTCTCTGACCGTGCATTCTACTGAGTTGTTAGCTATGGGAGGCCCTGTTATACGATACGAACCCACCATGACAACCCTGCTAGAATTGTATCTAGAAGTCTACCAAATCTTTCAGCAGGTAGGCTGGTTGGGTTATTTTCAGAGGCTCCAGGGATTTGATCAACAACAGGTTCTTCAATTTGTTCAAAATCTTCAACAAGACCATTCTATTGTTCAAGGGGTTAGTATTCCAGTCATATATGATGATATAGAACAGGTTTTGGGTCTTCCCGTCACTGGCATTCACTGGTTTAGCCACAAACACATTATCCTTAATGCCCAGCAGGATTTTCTCTTTCCAGGAGAACAAGTTGAACCTAAAGGCTGGGGTGTTCGACTTAGCTCGTTGCCGCCTCCTTGACCGAAAGTTATAGAGTTTGTCAAGCACTATCTCACCTGTAAAGGCCGATACCAGGTAGTCTACCAGTACGATTTTGTCTTGTTATCTCATTTACGACATGCTAGACTGGTTAATATTCCTTACTATCTGCTCGGATGTCTTAGAAACATGTCGCATTATTGCAAACAAGCTAAAAATCCTACCCTTTCCCTCACCCATCATCGTCTCGTTCAACTACTCATCCAAAAGGGTTTTTCCCAACAAAACCTTCCCCTAAACATTCCACCCATAAACCCTCAGAAAGCTGCTAAACATCCTGAAAATCCTCATGAAGAACAACCACAAAACCTTCTTGACCCTCTGGAAATACCTATCAATCCGCCTACAGATCCAATTGATTCAATTAACCGTCCTACCATACCAAGTCCACCCCACAACTTACCAGAATCATCTACTCCTACTGTTCATATCCTTAGAGATGATTCTGAAGTAGATAAACCTGATAACCCTCCCTGCCCCATCACTGAGGAAAAACCCACATGCAAAAGAAAGAAGCAAATTCCTACTTTTCCTTCCTTTTTACCAAAAAAATGAACAAGGGCTTCAACAAGAGCAGCCACTACTACCACTGCCCTAAAACCCCAACCCATTTTGTTAAAAACCCATACACCTCTACCCTCCCAAACTCTAGAATTTTTACCTGTTCAACCCACGGGCACTGAAACACAAGAACCAGAAGCCCGAGATGCTACGACATCATTTTCTTTACATCAAGTAGCTGAAACACAAGAACCAACTACTCATTCAGTAGCTGAAACAAAAGAACTAGTTGTTGAATTCATCCCTAAAATACAAGAATTAGATGCCCAGGATACTGCAACAATAGTTGTTACATAAGAACTAGCTACTCATTCAGTAGCTGAAACATAAGAACCAACTGCTGACTTTATTCCTGAAATTCAAGAATCACATGCCCAGGGTGTGGCAACATTATTTTCCTTACATCAAGTGGCTGAAACACAAGACTCAACTACTAATTTTGTAGCTTCTCCACAAGAACCAGCTACTGAGGTTGTGACCGCTATACAAAAACCAGTCACTCCTCTTGATACACCAATGAAGGATCAACAACCAGAACCAACAATGGCTTCTCTCTTACAAGAGAACGAGTTTCTAAGATCAGAACTGGAAGCTTACAAACAAGAGCTGGTAATGGCAAAGGAAGATTATGACAGGGAACTTAATTTGTATACCTTAGCTCGCGTAGCGGCCATGGCAGAGAAAAACACAAAAGATGGTCAGTGTAGAGAGTATATGTGCAGCCAATGTGGGGATATTTATTATCAAGCAGGCTACAAAGTGGTTCAAATTCCAATGCCTGGAGCTTCCCCTACACCTACGACTTTTGTAGTTAAAGAAGAAGAACACCCTACTGTTACACAAGAACCAGTAGGACCTTCTAAAATTCCAAAAAATGAACCCTGGCCTACAACAACTGCTACATCTGAAGCCCCTGTTTTTATTAGTAAAGCTATACAAACACTGCCTATTGATGAATCTACCCCTACTTTTGTCGAACAATCCACTCAGACTCTACTGTGGCCTACCACTGATGATGCTGAAACACAAACTCAACCATGGAATGAGTAGGCAATAATGGACAAATGGAAAAAGGAGTTTTCTATTATACAGGACAAAATTCTGCAGGAGCACAGACTACTTTGGTTGAACCACATCTATTCAAACTAGGAAGCTTTGGAGCAAACATGCCAAGAATCTCGTGCCCATAAGAAGCAGAATGAAGAGTTAAAAGGAAAATTGCTCCTGATGTTTGATTTGGTACAAAAATTGTTGGCTGCTAGGAAACCATCCTCAAATTACTCTGTTTTCCTTATAGAACAACCGACATTTTTTCATATTAAATCAATCAAAGAAGGAAGACCCTATGCAGTGCTAAAACCAGAAGATTTTGTTAAAACCTTTGCAGAAGCCTCTACTACTGATCAACATCTATTATGTGAGGTATATCTTCATAATGAAGCTATTCCTGAGAACATACATCTTAATCTCAACCCTCTTGTTGGTGATATCCAGATTCGGGCACTAGTCTCCTTCCTTACCAACCAGATTACGTGGCAGAATGATTTTCTAGCTACCAAGCATAATGAAGATAACTGTCTCCTCTGGATTCGGCCATAACCACAGAACGCTGCCACCTTTGTTGCAGAATATTACAAATTTTTGAAGAAACCAGGGATGACTCAATACATAAGGCAACTACAGGCAACAGTACTTCGGGATTGCCAACAGTTTATTAAATCCACAGAGACTGTTGCCCTAGAAGAAAATAACACGTTTTGGCAACAATCTTCTGAGAAAAGGCAGGAGCACAATCCCTTTAGTCCTACCAATCTTGAGACAGTAATATCCCGGGTACCCAGTTACATCAAATGTGTCCAGCAATGTGCTAAAAATTGGATAGGTTATCAGTTCCATTTTCCCATTCTATGGATGCCAGTAGAAAAGTATCAATTTCATCATAAGTTGCCCAAGAAGGTTGAAACAACAGCTTGGCAAAGGATACAACGTGTTCAAGGATTCAGAGCTCCAACAGACAACACTTTTCACAACTATTGCTTAAGTAATTTGCACGCCTAGAGTCGGTATTCGGATTCAGATTCAGATTGAAGTTGCCTGAGGACATGCAATCTTTTTAGTTGGGGGGGATGTTAGGACCCTATAATGTACCTTTTTGCTCATACTTTTTTCTATCATTACATCCTTTTCCCACTCATATTTTAATCCTACATTATCACATTAACCTATTTTTCCAAAGGTATATAACGTTTCTTCTCTTTGCTATATGTTTAATTTGTTTTACATGTAATTTTACATTACTCTCATACTTAGCCATTAATTAGAAATATATAGTTGTTGAAACAGTTTGAACTGCAGTTAACATATTGTTGCTACTTGAAGACCACGTTGCTGAAACAGTCAACAGTACGCAAATCCCGTTGTTGAAACAGTCTGTGACTTGTGATGCTGAAACAACATTTCACATATAGAAGTAACAAGAAGGAGTTGTTACACTGGCCGCAATAGTCGTACCTTAAGCCAACACCAACCATCAATGTTGCTTGAGACCACATTGTTGAAACAGTGAAACAGGATGCAAATCTCGTTGCTGAAATAGTCTGTGATTTGCGATGCTGAAATAGTATTCTACAAACAACAGTAACAATAAAAGATAAATAAAGAAGCTATTACGCCGGCCGCAATAGCTGTACCTCAAGCCAACACCATTCCAACTACTGTAACAACATTTTGCTATAGGAGATCAGAATATCCTATTCCAGCAGAGAAGATTAGATCAGACTAAGAATAGGATTTGTATGTACACATGTAATTTTATGATCAATTGTATTAAGAGGATTATCCTCTTTAAATAGTGGAAAAATCAGCATT
Source organism: Picea glauca (assembly GCA_000966675.3). Classification (NCBI taxonomy): domain Eukaryota; kingdom Viridiplantae; phylum Streptophyta; class Pinopsida; order Pinales; family Pinaceae; genus Picea; species Picea glauca. Next base: position 300,557 of record JZKD02S2045593.1, on the reverse strand, counting down.
AGAGGGGGGATTACGAAAGGCTTAGTTGAAAACGAATCACAGAGAAAGATCATGTTCATGCTGGATATTGTAACTTGACACATTTGACAGATGAATAAAAAATCATTCTAATCATTTCTTCTTAGTTTCTTTTATTTCTGGGGAATCTTGTGAGAAGGAAAGGGCCCACCTTCTTCACAAGATTCACCCATTAGTTTCTGTAGTATGTTAGTATTGTTTATATTCATACCTTGTTAAAACTTTGTTTTGCTGAAACTCTGTTTCCACTGATTGTTACATTATTTTCATACAATTCATTCCTAGGTAATTGTTAATCATTTTGATTGGTAATTCCGAGTTTATGAAAGTGTGATAGTCAAAGACAGGTGATGAAGATTCCTTCTTTGGGGAATAGGGTCATGTTCTCTGTTACAGAATAGTTAGTCTTCGATAATTGTTAATCATTCTGATTGGTGATTTTGTTTGATGAGTTTATGAAAGTGTGATAGTCAGAGACAGGTGCTGAAGATTCCTGCTTTGGGGAATAGGTTCCTGTTCTCTGTTACAGAATAGTTAGTCTTATTTGCAGTGTGCTGAAAAGTTCCTTTTTCCTAGGTTTCTATTTCTTAATGTAATCAAGGATTCTTCTGATAGTTATTTCCTTTTGAATCTTAAAACTCTGCAATAGATAGATTGCTTTTACTATAATTCAAAGTAGAACTTCAGTCTGTTCAAAACAAGGTGTGATTAGTGTACTTTTACTACAATTCTAGATTGCTTTTGAGATTGAGCATATAAAGTGTGTGATTTCCTTTGAAATAAACAGACTTCCCTGGGTTGAAAATTTATGTAACACTTGATTATTTAATTAATAAGAAATTATAGTGACCAACAACCACGTGTCACTCGGATTTGTTCATATCACATACCATATAGACCCATTGGAATGTGACATGCGTAACCCCTATCCCCTTACATGTGTCAACCCCTGGTATAAGCTCTCCTAGACAAAAGTGGTTGGTGAAGTGACCGGAACTCCGGGAGTCATGGACTCCAGACTCCAGAGGAATTGGGGTATAGTATTGTAGAGAGTCCCGAAGTGTTGGAGTCTATCCTAGTTGTTGGTGTCCGGAGACACATGGCACTAGATCCTGTACTCTCGAGGTTTAATACACCAGAAAGAAGTAAGTGAAAAAGTTGAATACCCATGAAGTCGCAAGGAGCTAGAGGAGATCTACACCATCCATAAACTAGGACGCGTGTCAGTAGATCGTTAACTCCAGAGGATTTGAAGTTTGGTGCTTCGAAAATACCTGAAGCCCAAAGTAATAGAGGAGATCCAAGACATCCGTTGAAAAGGACATGTGTCAGCGGATTGTGAATTCTATAGCAATAACACTCCATAAGATTCAGCATGTGGAGTTTTCAAAACTCCTGAACTCCCGAAGAGCAGAGTAAATCTTGGTCGTTGACAGAGGAGAGCACATGTCAGCAGATCCAGAGGTATAACACCCCAGAGAAAGAAGGGAGAATAGTTGGAAAAACTCTTGAAGATTCGGGAGCCAGAACAGATCTGAGTCTTCCGTTGGTAAGGACAAGTGTCATTAGATTCCACACTATGGAGCATTAGTGCTCCAGAATAGTTGAAGAGTGGAGGTGCGAGGAATCCCGAAGGCTAGAGTCATGAATTCATCTCATCCATCCATGAAGGAGGATGTGTGGTAGAAGATATGCCACTTCGAAGAAAAGTCACTCCGGAAGAAAGTGGAGTTAGAGGAGTGAGAACTCCTGAAGGTCAGAGTGTCCTAGTTCATCTAAGTAGTTCATGAGCAAAGGAAAGGTGTCAGCATATCCTTCACTCTGGAAGATAGCCACTTTGGGGAAAAGTGGTATCACGTGGGTTGAGCAATCCTGAAGGCTGAAGCGTTGGATTTGATCGTGACCATCAGTCAAAGAAGGACGTGTGTCAAGAGTTCTGACACTCTGGAGAGTTGTCAATCTGAAGGTTTGTGGCATTGGAGACTCTGGAATTCCTGAAGCACGAAGTCTCGAAGTAAATCAGATTCATTGACGCTCTGAGGGAATGTGGCATAAGATCATGTGGTCCAGAGACTTGGTACTCCAGATGTCTTGAGGAAGTGTTTCAGAAAAGTAGCGAAGTGTCGATCCCCCCGCTAGCCTGTGAGTTAGTCGAGGATCAAGCCCAGTCGTTGGATTGGTTGGTAGATGGATCTCCACCATAGATTTAGGAACATTGGATGATCTGAGATATCGAAGAAATTAGGATGAATCTTACTGAGTTGGATTCACATGAAAGCCACATGGCCCTGACCAATGAATGCTCGAGGAACTTGGGAGAGGTATATATGCCAATTCTGAGCTCGGATTTAAGAATGGAGACCGTGGTTGGAAAGTTCTGGACAAGCAGAATAAGATAGAGACCCCGAATGGAGGATCTGGGATAGTTTAAGGAAAACAAAATTATGATTCCCCACCCATTAAAAGAGTACCTAGGGGTCGGGTGTGTTACAAATTGGTATCAGAGCATGACAACAATACCTGGCCTACTTGGGCTCATGCACAAGTCGTATGGAAATATTTTTGAAAAACGTTGAGGGGTAACACCCTATCTTACCCCGTTCCTAAGAATTTTCATAAACCTCTACCAAAGATAGGAATGAAACCTATTGTTGTTTATAGATGTTGGGAAATCTGCACTATGTGTTGCTAGTGTTTCCAAATAAAGAAGTTGACTCCACTGAGAAATTGTACGTGTTGTTGTACAATCATTTTGTTTATGGGTACAAGAATTGTTGGGAAGGTTTTTTCTAATCAAGCTGATAAATGAAGCTATAGAAATATAGAGTGATTGAGTGAGAAATCACAACAGCCTCCCTTACTTGTTGGATAGGAAACTAATCTTCCATAATTCTTGTGGGAGGAGGAGAGTGACCTCCGTCCCTGACTGTTGTTGAACAAAAGGAATAATTCTAGGAGTAATGGTCAAGATTGATCATGACCTGAAGATACTCTGGATTTCTAGACTAGGATACTTAGTAAGTAACATAATTTGAAATTGCATTGGGCTTTGAGGGAATAGTCCAATTGTTATTAGACATTAAATTGTTTTTATGATTAAGGTAGAATGGTTGATTAAATGTGATACTGAATGTGGTAAAGGAAGTGTTGGGGAAATTCTAGAATCTCAATGGGTCATATTGACATCCAATGGTGGATGGTAGCCATACAGATATAGTTGGACCCCAGTGAAGGGAATCTAGAAAAGGATTTCCTTGATCAGAAGGTCTACTGATCAAGACCAGTTGGAAGCTAGATTGGTTGTTTTATCACCTTGGGAATGGTTATAATTGACCAGACTGTATTTATGAGTGGGAAATGTTTTCATGAAAGTTGAGGCAAGAGTGTTTTTCTTTCTAGTTGTTATCACATAGAAAGGGAAACATAGTTATGACTATGTCTGTTAAACTATCAGGTGGATATCTTGTGAATGACTGCAAGCTCTCAATTGAGAGGGAAACTCAGTGTTGAGTTTCCCTATGAGGCTTGTCATAAGGATGGAAGGAATATCCTTGGAGGAGGATCTGGAAGTCTGATATGTCCATGTGCATGTATGACATGGAAAGGGTGCACGCAATGAGCTTGCATGATGAACATCTGGACTATGTGTGTTTATGCTTGAGTGCATGGGTTTAATGCATTGTGAAGCTTCTTGATATGAAGCCTGATAGTAATACCAGTTAGGTATGAATGATATTAAATGTGAAAGTGATGCACATGTATGATGTAAGCGTATAGGTATACTAAAGGCATGAGGTGAATGCCTAAATGAGTTAAATGAGAAACCAACATTGCACTTGCCAAGACTGAATGAATACCATGAATGCATGGTTGACTCCATTTTGAAGAGTCATGAAATTTCTATTTTGAATGATAGCCTAAGGGGAATGTACTACATTTCCCCAGGAAAGGCCAGTGTAAATAAATGAAAAATAAATGAACGAGGATTCTCTGTTGTCATGATAAAAGGCAAATGATTCTACCTTCGAGGGTCACATGAGAATGATTTTGAACAATCATGAGTTGACTAATTTTAAAGTAGATATGTATGTAGGCTGCGAAATATACCCATGACAACTACACACAGGATTATTATTTTGCATATGGTTAAGTACATCAAGCATGTAAGTTAACAAAACCAACATATGTGAGGATATATAATTTGGACGCAAGATGCATGTTTATATTCCTTATGAAATATTTGGTACCCAACTAAATCCAACTCAAGGTTGAGGCTATCAATGATAGTGAAGGATATGCAATAAGGAAGTTGCATGCTGAAGGAGTTCCCTATGGAGGAACTGTGTGAAGACTCTGACAGGAGAACAAAGTCACAACCTTATTGATTGTTGATAATTAAGCAGCGAGCTACAAGCTTGTATATAATTAATATATATATATATATAATCCTGGATTACATTTTTAAAAACATCATGTAATGAATAGAGGACTAATAATGAATCTTGACCATTCTGATAAGAAAATGGTAACATGTAGGATGCACAGGTTGATGATTCATTATGGACAAAAAAAAAAGGATTTTCTATTAAAGCATGCTGATGTATCCTGAGAGTTAGGATGAACCTAATGAAGGCTGCTCAAGAAAAGAGCAGAAATGTCACAATAAGAATTATATTGCACAAGTAAAGGGGGAGAACATGAGGAACATGTTTCTCACCCTAAGAACCATGAATTGTTTAATAGATCCATAAGATTTAAAAGAGAAGTTGTGGAAACCAGTACAACTAGTGAAAAGGCAAGTAAACCCCCTGAGTATGATTAAATGAATAAATGAGTATGTTTGACTGAATAGGCTTGGTTGAAGCCATGATTAAGAAAATACAGTGAGGCCTTAGAGATAAATCAACTGGGATGAAAAGTCTCAGGCGGTGTAGAAAGAATTGGAAGAAGGGGAGAGCCCTCAATTATTTTCTTGTTGACTATTATGTTTTTCTCTGGGATGAGAAAGTTGGTACGCTAATGAAAGTAAAAAGGTTTTGACACCATAGTGATAAGGGTTGTAGTTTTGAGAAAACAATTGAAATCCATTTGTGTTACACTCATGGAAACATTTTATGATAATGTTATGAAGTGCATAAAGATATGCTAGGAAATTTTGAAGATGTTTGATGAGTTTGAATGTTATGATACATGCATTTGGCTTAATATTACAACTAATGTAATTATGAATATGATGATGCATGCTATGTATAGAAATGAATTGGATCTGTTGAGGAAGACAATTGCCAATGATGGGAAACCTCAAGCATAGGATGACCATGAGAAGGTTGTGGTTGAAAGATTGTTGACAGGGCTATAAAAGTCCCCATAAAGCACTACCAATGAGGTAAAACTTAGAAAGAGTGTGATAGAAGCCAAGAACCGGTATAAGGATATTTGTGCCTATGTGGCACAAGGTTTGAAGGGATTTGGTAAGAACCCCTTCTGAAATATTTTATTGTCTTAGTGTTATGCATGAAATTTTAAAACGAATTTGTCTGCATTGGTCACCCAAGTAAGGTACGATTCGGGAAGGAGAACCTGAATGATGGAGGTCTGAACGTCTGGTAGTAAGTATTGTTTGTAATCCTTGGGAGAATTCATGAACTGATATGTCACGAATGCATTGACCAATCAAGGAATGATTAAAGGAATTCATGTGAAACCTTGAGTTTCATAAGTGATGATTTAAGGTTGTGATCGACTCAGAGCAAAAAATATGGTTATGCTAAAATAATGAATATGGACAAAGAATCCATATGGTAATAAGTTGGTTGATTTCCAACACATATTGGAAAGAGTGTCTAACTGAAAAGTGATAACCTTGAATCGATGCAAGGGTGCATTGGGTATGAATGTGGCCATGAATGTTGGCACATTCATTAAATTAAATTGATATCTGATTTTCATTTTGAAAAGTGGATATACTAAACTGATGCATGTGTAAGGAATGAAATATCCTTTTTCTTTGTATCATCAAATAGATAAAAGAAATTTGACTGTTAGAATGCACAATTTAAGAATTGTTTGTGATGACGTTATAAAGATGCAGTCAAAATACATGTGCACGCGAAACTAACAATTTGTTTGGTTGATTGAAGTTGAAAGTGCAGGAAGAAAGGGTCTTGGATATGGCGGTGTTGTAGGCCCATAAGGAAGACCAAATTGCCTGCTGAGCCAAAATTCTATGGGAAGGAAAGTCCCATAATTGGTGGATCCGGTTCTGTGTGGAACATATATGAAAACAAAATGTGGAATTTGGAAATATGTGGGTGACAAATTTACAAGAAAAAATTGAATTTATAATTTATGATGATGTCTCATGAATTTTTGTATACCTGTGATACAGGTGAAAAGAAAAGATTTGTCCAGAAAGGACAGATGAAGGCCGTCAAGATAAAAAGCATGCAAAATGGCTATTACTGAGCCATGCAAACCTCATGGTAAGCCATGATCACCTAGAATATGTTGTGTTGAGGTAACACAAGCCAGAGGAATTCCTTGGCAGAGAAAGTCTGAGGGATGCCTCGACTGTAAGGCTCGATGAAGTCTCTGGAATTATTCTAGTGCGAGAAAACCTTGTCAAGGAAAGATAGATCACCCGAGGGACTGTATAGCAGAGAAGGGGATGCCTGAGCCTGGGTTTGAAGGGTGAGTGATCACAAGGAAGAGGAGACTATAATAGTTCTTGTAAATTGTTGATTGGGATCATGCACACAATAGGTATGTCAAGGAAAAATAGTGAGCCAAGATGACAAGACATTCATGAGGATGAAAATATACAAACTTCACAGATAATTATTGTGCTAGATTATGAAATTTTCCTCTTGAATTTTGAACAACAGTAAAATGTTTTCGCATGAAATTGTGATTTATTTGCTTGTTGTCCAAGCTTATTGAAGGAAAGTAATGAAGACCAAGAAGGATTTAAGAGGAGCGAGAATAGATTTGAATGGATAAAAAGATGTTTTGGTGTAGTCTTGGGATACAAAAATGGGACAGGCAAGTGAAAAACAAGGTTATAATGCACTACTGG
>JZKD02S2045593.1:261541-286088 GCA_000966675.3 Picea glauca | reverse complement strand
AACAGGTTTAATACACCAGAAAGAAGCAGGAGAAAAAGGTTGAAGACCCCTAAAGTCACAAGGAGACAGAGGAGATCTGAACCATTCATAAACTGGGATGCGTTTCAGTATATTGTTAACTCTGGAGGAGAGCCACTCTGGAGGATTTGAATTTTGGTGCTTCGAAAATCCTCAAATCTCGAAGTAGCGGGGGATATTTGAGTCATCCATTGAAAAGGATGCGTGTCAGTGGATTGTGCAGTCCTGAGCAATAACACTATGAAATATTCAGCGTGTGGATTTTGAAAAACTCCCAAACATCTGAAGAGCAGAGTAAATCCTGGCCATTGACAGAGGAGATCACTTGTCAACAGATATGGAGGTATAATGCCCCAGAGAAAGTAAAGAGAAGAGTTGGGAAAACTCCTGAAGAGTCAGGAGCCAAAACATATCTGAGTCATCCGTTTGTAAGGACAAGTGTTGTCAGATTTCGCACTATGGAGCAGTAGTACTCTGGAAGAGTTGAACAATGGAGGTGCGATGACTTGCGAAGGCCAATGTCACGAAGTCATCTCAGTCATCCATGAAGGAGGATGCGTGGCAGAAGATATGCCACTTCGGAGAAAAGTCACTCCAAAAGAAAGTGGAGTTAGAGGAGCCAGAACTCCTGAAGGTCGGAGTGTCGGAGTTCATCTAAGTCATCCGTCAGCAAAGGACAGATGTCAGTAGATCCTTCGATTAGAAAGATAGACACTTCGGGGAAAAGTGTTGTTGTGTGGGTCGAGTAATACCGAAGGTCGAAGCGTCGGAGTTGATCGTGACCATCATTCGAAGCAGGATGCATGTCAGAAGATCTAACACTCTGGAGAGTTGTCACTCCAGAGGTTTGTGGCATTGGAGACTCTGGAACTCCCAAAGTGCAGAGTCCCGAACTAAATCAGAGTCATTGGTGCTCTAAGGGCATGTGATGTAAGATCACATGGTCTAGAGACTTGGTACTCCGGATGACTTGAGGAGAAGTGTTTCGGAAAAGCGTTGAAATGTCGATCCCTCTGCTAGCCTGTGAGTTAGCCGAGGATCAAGCCCAATCATTGGATTGGTTGGTGGATGGATATCCACCATATATTTAGGAACGTTGGAAGCTCTGAGATATTGGAGAACTCAGGATGAAGCTTATTGAGTTGGATCCACATGAAATCCATGTGGCCTCGACCAATGAACTCCCGAGGAACTTGGGAGAGGTATATCTTCCAGTTATGAGCTTAGTTTTTAGCATGGAGACTGTGGTTGGAAAGTTTTGGATGAGCCAAATAAGATAGAGACCTATAATGGAGGATCTGAGATAGTTTAAATAAAATGAAATTATGATGCCCCACCCCTTAAAATAGCACCTAGGGGTCGGGTGTGTTACAACAGGGACCGAGAAGGTTAGGAGCCAACTCCCCATTCAAACGATAAACAATCTAAGCCTCAAGATTATTTTCCTTGTTTTGACACGAATCATAGGATCGACCTCTTTGCACAAGGCATCGAGGCCACTTATGTTCTACTCAGTGGAGTGATTGAGACCCACGGTGTACGAGTGGTGCACCTCATTGTTGGCTAACAGGAAGAGCCAGTTGACATAATGCAAACATGGTAGTAAAAGGAACTTTGGGTTCACTTCTATCTTGTGTATATTTTTCTTCGAGCAAGTTCTAGGCTTGGGACCTAGAGTCGAGATTATTCTGTGTGGACCTCATGATCTAGCCATGGCAAGGTGGACCGAGGTGATGAGATGGCAGGGGGGAGGTAGGGTACCAACACCCTAAAATGATGAAATATTCTTCTGGTGGAGATGACAAGTCCTCACTCTGGATGAATATTCTTATGCAGGGATCGATCTCAGAGGGGATCTTGACTTGCCATTACCACCAGGGACCACCTACGGAGAAATAAGTATGTCATTTTTTTTTAAATATTTCATTTTTTTTTTATTAAGGAGACAAAATATTTTTGGATGATGTTAAGTACTAATTAGACATGTATGTGACGCAAACGTAGGTCCATGACGGTTAGAAATACTTCCACAACATCGTCAAAGGCACTGAGGAGATGAGGAAATGGGAGGGGAGGTAGAGAGAGTCCTTCAAAACGTGCAAGGAAACATGTCTCATTTGACACAAAGGATTCCAATGGTTCAGGTGGAATATATGTCAGAGGATATGCAGTGGCAAGTGGTAGGCGTTCCCCGTGCTTGGGTGTGACTCTTTCAATGTCTCAAAAACTCCGTATTTTTCTATCATGACACTCATCCGATGCCACATGTGTATATTTCATGATTATTGTATGATCAGATGTATATGTATATTGAGGGTGTTAGCCCCAATTTTGTACTATAAACATCATATTTTTTGAAATATATATAAAGCATGGTTCTTCGGATTTACTTATGTTACAATGTGTACATTGATGAGAATGTTTTCTTTGCTTTAGTTGTGTGACAAATGCCAATCTAAAACAAAATTAGTGTATGCATCAGACACATAATTAGAACTCCTAGGTATGTGATGATAAGTAATAAAATCAAACCATCGTTCCAAAATTCACACCTGTAGGAATCATCAGAGTAAAGTAGGGTCATGCATATGGTAACTGTCGTTCAACTGACATACTACTAAATGGGAGTCTAGGTGAACCTCCAAAGAGAAAATAACATGTGAAATGTAATTGTGAAAAATTTCTATAACAACGTTATATTCGACCACATTATTCGTTGATGGCCCTAGGCATATGCCACCTGAAGACACCAGTAGACCCTCGGGTGAGTAAGCAACCCAAGCAGTGGAATCCAAGTTCTGTGTATGACGACTGACCTTGTCTACGAATCCTAAGTAGACCGAAGATTTCGTTGACATCTTCCAACCAAGGGAAAACTCAATAAGAAAGTTGAAGATAAAAATAAAGGGAAAATATATATACACTAAATTACATTAGTATACAAAGAGTTACGACCAAGATTGGGGATCAAGCGTAATATATTTTCAAATAGAGCCCATTCCTGGGCTCAACCAACATGTTCCCTTCATAATATTATAATTCATAGGCTCCTTTTTCTAACACACGCCGCATGATATAAGGATCGTGCCACATGGGTTTGAACTTTCCTGCTCCTAGTGGTTCTTTGGATTGATCATATAAAAGGACCAAATCACCCTCAATGTACAACCGAGGACAGACAGACTTATCTTACTGGACCTTGAAATGTCTTTTATTCTCTTCGATAGACGTATAGGTGTCTCGACGCTACTCATCTATGATCTCTAGGTGTATGAGGCGTCGTTCGAGATCAAAAGTGTCACGTAGAAGAAAATTTTCCAATATAAGAGAAGGGATTTCACATTCAATAGGTAAGATCGACTCCACACCATGTACTAACTGGAATGGGGAAAAACCAGTGGTAGTCTTGATCGAGGTTCAGTATGGCCAAAGTGCGGGATATAGCATGATATGCCCGTCAGTTTTGCTCTGGCTGACATTTTTCTGCAAAATGGTCTTGAGAGACTTGTTCATGGCCTCTATTTGTCCATTTTACTGGGGGTAGTAAGGGGAAGAATGACCATTCTTAAACCCTAGTTTAGATGTTATTTCTTCCATCATTTCATTCTGAAAGTGACTGTCATGATCAGTGACAATATCACTTAGGATTATGAACTTGGCTATAATTTGATTGAATACAAAGAAGGCGAAAGTATTCCCATCGGATTTAACTGTAGGCATGGCCTCGACCCACTTAATAAAGTATTCTATGGCCACGATAATTTGTTGATGCCCCCTAGCTGAAGTTGGGTTGCATTCCATAAAGTCCATCCCCCACTTGGTGAAGGGACTGACAGTAATGACTGTATGAAGAAGGGCTAGATGCGAGCGCATTTTCTGAGTGAAAATCTAGCAGGGGTCGCACTTCTTAACCGCTTCAATGAAATATTTAAATATAGAGGGCCAAAAATAACCAACTCAAAAAAAATTATGGGTTGTCGCAAGCCCAGATAGATGACCACCACAAGCCCCACTGTGGTAGTCATTTAGAATAGACTTGTCTTCTTCGTGAGTTAAACAACGACACAAGATAGTGTCTTCTCCTCGACACAGAGTGTCGCTAACGATAAGATAGCTCTTATCTTGGTATCGTATATGTTGTTGGTCATCTCACGAGAGATGATAAGGGAACTTCAAAGTTTGAAGATAGAGAAAAACTTCTCCATACTAGACAAGGAAAATGTGTTCATCTGCAAATGAATCAACATGAATAACATCCTTGTCTAATCGTGAGAAGTTGGATATAACTCTGCAAACACTAGTGATTTCTTGTATTTTGTAGAAGTGAAATCGAGATCGAACTCTTGTAGCATGACAACCCATTTATTGTACTTTCCCCATATGATACACTTGGTAAGGACGTATTGAATTGGATTGACATCGGAAACCACAATAGTTTTTCAAAGCAATATATAATGTCGTAACTATTGGAATACATGAACCCAAAGATATCTTTTCAACGTGAGAATATTTGAGCTCAGGACCAACTAAGTTTCAAATGAGATAGTAAATGGCATGCTCGTGGAGCTCATCATCCTCCTGAACCAACACCATACCAATCGTCTCTTCAGATGCGACGATATAAAGTAAGTAATATCTACTGTAGTTAGGAGACTTTAGCAGAGGCGTTGATACCAAGGATTTCTTCAAAGCATCAAAGGATTCATGGGCTCACTCATCCCAGATAGAAGGAGTGTCCTTATGCAAGAGACGCATTAAACCCTTAGTTATATTGGCATAGTTCACTATAAACCGACGTAAAAAGTTATTTTTCCCCTGTAAACCTTGAAGTTGTCGAATAGTGTGTGAGAGATGCAATCGATGTATTGCCTCAACCTTTAATGGATCTACCATGATCCTAGTCTTAGAGACTAAAAATCCTAGAAGACGACCTGACCTAATGAAAAATATGCATTTATGAGGGTTCAACTGGATGCGATAATGGTGACATATTTCAAAGACTAGTCGAAGGTGCTTCAGGTGATCCACTCTCTTATGGGAGTGAGAAACACGATCATCAAGATAGGCTTTGAATATAAGATTGATATCTTGAAATGTGAAGGTCATAACACGTTGGAAGGTTGCTCCAACATTTTTAAGGCTGAAAGGCATCTTCCAGTATGAAAAAGTACCCCAAGGGAAAATAAATGTCGTCTTGTGTTGGTTCTTGGGTTTAATATGAATTTGGTTATACCCTGAAAATCCATCCATGAAAGAAAAAACTCCTCTTCCTGCACACTCGTCAATAATATGATCGATGAAGGGTGTCGGGAAGTTGACTTTAGGACAGGCTTTGTTCAGATCATGAAAATACATGCACACATAGATGGTTCCTTGCTTTTTATTCACATGAATGGGATTGGATACCCATTCAGTCAAGAAAACTTGTTATATAAAGCCAACATTAAGTAGTTTTTCTACCTCTTCCTTAATAGCAGGGCCTTCCTAGGATTGACAGCTCTAAGATGTTGTCGAACAAGATTAGCATCCAAGTAAGTTTTAATATCATGTTCGACAATTCTAGGGTTGATTCCTAGCAGATCTTCATATGACCAAGCAAATACATCTCTAAATTCCTTGAAGAGTTCGATGTAGATCAAGATTTCTTCTGGCGAACAATATGCACCAATGTGTACATTTTAAATTTTTCCAGGAATACAAGAGATATCGATCGTGACAGTAGGGGATATACTCTCCATGTTTCCTTCGGCATAAATTTTGTGTGTATCAAGTGGAACTGCGGCGTGACCAACTATCTCACTCAAAGTAGATATAAAGTCATCTTGTTCGATTCTAGCAAGCTCTGGGAGAAAATAAGAGCGATGATTCATATCATCCCAAGGTTTGTCAGAACCATTCATGGCTTCAATGATATATTCATCCGAAGGAAAAGTGTCATCAAGGCCATCATGTGAACAAGATGACGAAGTGGACCACGCGGGTTCCAGGACAAGATCCTCCTCATCCGTCTGCAAGGGAATACGATCCAAATTGGCGGAAGAGTCAAGAAAAACTTGATACACAATATTTGCTGCTGATAGTGGCATGGCCATTCCAGAATGTGACTGAACTTCACAAGACATAATCGAGGAAGGTAGGTTCCAAGGATTGTTAAAATAGAATGTATGGAAAGGAATAGAGATCTCTGAAGAAACGAGCGTATTGGACATGGCGTAAATATGGTGAACCGGTGCCATGAAGTCGAAGGTACCCATAAGGGATGAATACATTCTGACACTGATATTATTAGTTTTCCACTGAGAATTGTCAATCACGGGGATCGACGGTCCAAAATATGCACTGGGAATAACAGACGTAAAGGAAAATTGGTCAATCGTCATGATCTTCCCTTCATGAGGGAAAAAAAGAGTATGGAAGACATACGATACAATTGCAGTCATAGGGTAAGTCCAATTGCATCCTAGTAACAAGTTATAATTGAGGGGCGCATCAACCACCTCGACATCCACCTATACCATCTACCCACCTAACTGGACCAGAAAGGAAGGAAGAATATTGTGAGGGTAGAAGGAATGACTGTCAAAAGAATTCAACATGGTCAGAGACTGAGAAAGGGTTGGAGAGTCAAGGGATTTCCAACAGACCAGGGACATCACACATGTTGCAACGAATTCATCGACAACAGTACGCTTGATGGTATACTTTGACGAACCCACATGGATTTGGAATGCCACACGGTAAGGAAAGTGAGGCTTCACATCTTTGATGTCAAACTTGATAAATTTTGAGCCATAAGGATCTAGAGCTCCTAATGTAGATAGTAAGGAATTCCTCTCTGAAGGACACATCTAGAGCACCTCCAGAGCCTACATCACATAAGGGGCTTGAACCAGGTCCTCAAAAATAGAGTAATTTTGGGTGGCTCTAGCATGAGGATTGTGAGTAGAGTGCTTAAGTACTCATTTCATAATACGAGGCAGGGGCTCTAGTTTTTCGATCTGTAAGGGTGTCTCTAGAGGAGGGGGAGACTATAGACCAAGTACAGTGTGTGGAGAATTGTAATCACGAGACCGAGTGGCTAGATTAACCTCAAATTTAACCATATTGATGCATAAACGATCACCATATTGTGTCAGTGGTTTTTGACTCCCACTTGCCACATTTGCGGCATTCAAGGAGCTCGAGGCCATGTGTTGGTTATGTGGAAAAGCATTAGTCAGCACGACGGGAGGGAGAGATAAAAGCCTCGCAGCTTTCATGATTTTTGGGCATAAATGGGTAAGGTGATCATCTATACAAATATTAGAGGGAAACTTAACCTTCCTCCTTTATTTATTTCCCTCACTATCATTAGTATTCTTCTTCTCATTATTACCATTTTCCTTGGGTTTATTATTATTCTTACTACCCCTACGATTATTATTACGTCCTTTCTTCTTATACCCTCCTGGTTGTTGGTTACCATTCATGCTAGTCGACAAATTGCACAGAGCGTACATCCACCGATTGAGTGGGATTAGAGGACACATATGAATATGGCCCTCTTGTAGACTGGTTTATAGACAACTCTTTCAAATGGCTTGTCACCAATTCTGCGGATTTCACATTGACAGGTCCCACAATGCCATTGGTATGAGGTCCATGATTTTGTCTAGGGTCATATTTTGACCTCGGTGCATCAGGAAGAATCTCGTATAACATCCCATACTGAGCATATATAAGATCTAACTATTAAGATTTAAAAATCACTTCTTTCTCATAAGTAAGCCCGGATGTAGAAACATCCTTCGAAATATAAGGTAGGAGAGATTTAAGGAACCACTCTAGCAAGAATTTTGGGTGTATGTAGGACTTGATCAACCTCTTCCTTCTATGCCACTCTTGTATGTGATCTGAGATATGAGTGGCTCTATCCTGATGAAATTTCAACAGAATTTTGATGCCATCATCGTAACGAATCGATAATTGGAAGTGATTGAGGAAGACTAAAACCAACTGATTAACAATTCTGTATGCCCCCCTATGTAGCTCTATATACCATTTCATGGAAAACCCGTGAGGGTGCGTTGAAAAAATCTTAATCAAATAAAATCGTCATTATGGGAATTTGAAGAGCACCACAGGTTAAAGGTAGTAAAGTGATCACCAGGATGGTCACCAGTCCTTCCCTCAAATTTTTGGATATCTGAAGGAAGCTTAGTGGGGATGGAGGGATATGAAGGATCATGACACACTAGGTAATTCATTAACTTAGACAATTTTGGTAGATTGAGCGTGGCCAGAAAAGGGAGATGGGGTTGCAACATCTAGCCCCAAGCTCCCTGGAAATATTGTAGTTGGGGAATCGCATCCCATCTAGGGTTCTGATAATCACCATGGACATGTCTGGGATTATAAGACCCTCCTATGAACTGATTCATAAGGGTTTGTTTGGGAACCATTCCAGTAGGAATGTACTGATGAGGGTTAAAAAACTACCCCCAACCGAAGTGGCTCTGGGTTGGGGGTTTCCCAAGGTGTGAAACTGACCTCCTTCGGGTGTGAATCTGAAGGATAAAGGTGGATTCATCATTCCAAACATGTTGGTCATAATTGGCACAAAGGAGGTGGGTGTAAAGGATGGCACGTTAGCAGTAGCTTGTCCGTCATGTTGGTTACCCCATCCAGAAGCAACGGGATTAGACCCGGGATTAAGAGGAGGAATTCCTCCAATGGTAGGAGTCACTTGAGGGACATGAGTGCCACCAAACGAGAATGAAGTGTGTGGAGGATTTTTACCCCCAAGTCCAACACTAGTATTCGTACCAAACACTGGGCTAGATTTTTAAAACTATGATGTGAAATTCAGCATAGCATAAGAAAAAGGACCAGAGGCCATAGGGATGCACTGAACGTTATATCTCGGTGAGTGACAAAGAGACCCAAAATTTTCCATTGCTATAGATTGAGCATTCACTATAGGATGGGCATGATAGGCACCTCCAACACTAAAACCATTGTGGTTGAAGGTCTCAAAGGGGTACCATTAACTATAGTAGGTATGGGAGTGGAAGGACTCCCAATATCTTGTTGACTCGCTTCAATACTCACCCTTGTATGATCACAAGTCTGATAAGTGGAGGTGTGTGTACCATGTTTGATAACTTTGCTCCTTTTACAAGGCAAAGACTCAAAATGAGGTGGTAACTGTAACAAGAAGAGAGACCTGCGAGGAAGTTGGTCCGGTTCCATGATGACTCAAGACTTGAGATATAAAAAAAAAATCCTAAGGCCAACTAGTAATCGAAGATCACACAAAAAAATAATAAAACAAACAATATGCACACAAACATGATAAAGTGGGTATGCCTCCCCCAATAGGGGCCTAAGACTCCTCTGCTAAAAATTGGAGGTATCAAAATCAGTTATAAGGGCCCTTGTGGGCTTAAAAACCAGTCGATCAAATCCCCCTAGAGAGGTAATCCTGCATAAAGGTTGTGTGTTGTCCGACCCTTATCTGACTCAAGGTACCTGCAGAATAACCTCTGCAAGTAACCTATGTGGTACCAAAGTCAAGCAACTAAGCAACCACAGTATAACCTATGCACAAGAGAACAGTCATAATTCAGGTCCACCGTATGGGAAAGGTAACAAAGCCTGAAACCTTGAAGGCACCACCTCTCACAGAGGTAAGAGTACTATCAAGATCTCGATATACTAATAGATCCCCAGAAATATATCTGACGCTAAGAAAGTTTCGGGGGGATATCCCTTTAACCAACCTCATGCGACCTCGTCCTTAACTCTGGTGTAAGAGGAGCCTTGTGATATCACCAATTATACAATGGATTTATCCACTCCCTTAGTCAGACACATATGTTGATTTAATAGCCTTGGAGAAATTTACTCACAAAATCCTATTCCAAGGCTCTAAATCTTAAGCTAGTTTGTGCACCCTAGAAAAATAAAATACTTACTAATCAATTTTAAATTATTGCATTAATTTTAGTGGCCTTTCTTACTCAAAAAGGCGTGGTCATTGGAAGGTCAAGGATCATGGATCTCGTGATGTGACATGGAAACCTGACACCATTTTTTTAATTTTGGGCACAAATCCCGATTTACGTGGGTTGTAGTTGTGCAACCTACGTATACGCATGTTGTACTATAGGTAGGGTGCATATATGTGGAAAAATAATTTTTTTAGCTCTCGGATTTGCAAAAAGGGACTTCAAGTCTACATAGGGAACTCGAAAAAGGCCCTCTGTGCAATTTTGTGTAGGGTGAGGCAAATCTTGCTATAACACACTTCTTACAGAACTCTTCGAATTCATTCCCATAGAATTCTCCACCATTATCTTCCCTCAACACCATTATTTTCTTCTGTGTGATTTTCTACCATATCCTTAAACTATTTAAATTTATCAAATACTTCAAATTTATTCCTAAGAAAATAAATCCATGTGTTCCTTGAGAAATTATCTACGAATGAAACATAATACACATATTTACCTAGTGATGGAATAGGTACAAGTCCTAAAACATCATTGTGTATCAACTCTAAGATCCCTTTGCTCTTGTAGCACTAAATGGGAATCCTACTTGATTATTTTTACCATATATGCAATGTTCATAGAAATCAAAATCCAGGGTGCAATTAGACATACCTTCAACCATATCTTTACTATGTAGTGTTCGAAGGCCATTTTATCCAATATGTCCCAGTCTTTGATGCCACAACATGGTATTATTTTTAGGTATCGTATGGATCCTATCTTATTTATTTTTATGCTTGGGGACAATATAACTATTAAACCCGTCAGTATAAGTGCTTACTGATAACTTGTATAGAGTTCCACACCAAACTCCCCTCATCAAGATCATTGCTCCACGTACCATATTGCAACTTCCCTTTCCCAATAAAGTATTGATGCCTGCATAATCCATCTTACTTATATATATTAGGCTCCTGGATAGATATGGAATGTGTAGAACTCTAGGGAGAGTTCTAATCCTTCCATATTTCAGAAAAAACTTAACTATTCCATGTCCCATGATTTTGGTTTTTGAGTCATCTCCTAGGAAGAAATCACCACCATCATACTTTTAATATTCACAGAACCACTCCCTGTGAGGAGTCATATGAAAGGATGCACATGATTTGATCAACCATACATCACAATTTGCATGTGTACCTGTAGATGCCATGTAAACACCATGATCTTCTTCTATGGAGGTTTGGACCTCTGTGGAAGAGACATAAAAAAAAAATGCTTTTCTTTATCAACATTATTAGACTTGGAATATTTCTTATAATGCCCAATTTTAACACATTTCCATCATTTCCTCAAATATTTTCCTGGAGATTTAGATATATTTATTCCTATCTTGGGGATGACCTCGTACATATAAAGCATTTGTGCTATGACTATCCATTCTTTTCCACCTCATCTCTTCCAATAATAAGGAAGCAACTACTTCCTCATACTTCAATGTAGAATTTGTGGTAAAACCAATTTATACAACCAAATTATCCTAGGATTCTGAAAAAGAACATAAAAAAGTAACACACGTATCTTCTTCTTCAATCATAGTATTAATAGAGACAAGTTGGCTTACGAGAGTATTGAAGGCATTTATATTCTCTATCACAAAATATCCATCTTCTCTGAAACAACTTGTTTACCAGGGACTTTGACTGATATAAATTCCCCAACTTTTCCCATAGTTCCTTGGTTGTATATTCTCCTGACACATTTAGTAACATTGAATCTACCAGGTAGAGTCGAATCGTACTCCTTTCTCTTCTATCTATCTTCTCCCAATCTTCTTTGAACATATTAGTAGATTGAGTGCTAGTGTTTTGTGTACTAGTAGATTGTCTACCAATAGTTTGTGTACCAGTAGGCTGTGTACTAGTAGGATGTGTACCAGTAGGTTGTGTACTAGGATCCACAATGATCCATTGTTATTTGTATACAAGAAGGTCCTCCATATTGAGCTTCCATAGCTCAAATTTTTTATCGTTAAACTTATCAATATTTATTCTAGAACTAATAGCCATTTACTTTCAACATACGAACCACCACTGTAAAGATCCCACTAAACCTAGATTTATCACAAACCCAAGATAAAATAGATCTATCAATATTGAGCTAAACCCTCAACAACAAAGTTGTCCCCCTGAATCCAAAATTGTGTTGTGATACCACATGTAAGTTTTGAACCTCTGAAGTAAAGCAATTCATACAGATTCTTAAGAAAAATAGAAATTAATCAATGTCTCATACACATAGTACACATAGATTTACTCTGGAAACCCTTAACTGGAAGAAAACCAACCTTCCTTAGTGTCACACCTCTCAACACTTCATTGTATTAATTTCACCATTCACAATACAATATATACAATATTTTATGTATTTTGAAGCTACCAAAACCCTAATCCCTTTATCTAGGATTAATTTAGAAAACCGCTAAAAATAGCGAAAAATGATAAAATAGAAAAAAACACCCCCAAAAAAAATTAGGGCATTTCCTAGGAGCCGAAAACTTCGCTTAAATAGGGGGGGGGGATATTACGACCCCCCTCTGTCACATGCAACACCTAGATATCATAAGAAGGTAATAATAAAACAAGAAGGTGAATTCATGCTAAGGAGCATGAACAACCTATACAAGACCCTGATATGGATCTCCATACATTACGTACTAATGAAATCTCTCATGGAAGTTAATCTCTCTAATTATATGGTGCATTCCACCCTGGTGGTAATGATGGTCATGGAAGGTATAAGTTAGGTATGGGAATTCCCCCTGGCCCATTCTCTCTTTGCATTTTGGTCGCTGGTTGATTGTGAACTCTCACCCAACCTTTTCTATGTTCCTTTTCATGCTCCCCCTGGTTTGTTCCTATTCTTTATAGAAAATATCTAATGGCTCCATGAGTATCACACATTAAGAAAAATCTAATTCATCAAACCCGTGCTACCATGGATGTTATCATTACAGCTGAATTTTGTGTTGAGTCGGTTCCACAAGAGGTTCAGGAAGCCATGCCCAACTTGGAAAGAGGTGTCAGGATTATTTTTGAGGCTCGAGACAATGAAGAATTCAACGCTCAAAAGGGTAATATCATCCTCGAAATGGGTTGCACTCGCACCAGAGAATCAAATTTTTATAGAACCTTGGAGCTATATTGGCACACGAAAACCCTGGTTGCTTAGGGAATGCTTCCCAAGGACCAGGATTACAGTCAATTCAAATGGAGATTAGAATAACTCGAGGAAAAAAATTGTTTGTTGATCACGATGGTGTTCTGGTTAGTCAAGAAGCACGAGGTTTTGTTCCAACTCCCAAGGGAAGGCCTTCAACCGCATATAACTTCTATGGATAGAGGTCACATGGATAGAACTTTTTCAAGTTCTCTCCGGGTGCCTCATTTTCATGTCTAACAAGGATATCTCTATTCTACCCACTAGGGATATTTTATTTTATGATACATATGATCACAGGTCTAGGTTTTTTTTTTTTTTTTTTTTTCTATCTGTTAGCTAGCTTCAGAGACTACAGGTTATTTACAACCTTGACCAATTTCAATTTTTCTTTAATTTTGGTATCCTTCTTTGGGAAGGAAAATAGTTATGGGTTCATGGGGTTTATTCACAGGTTCCTGGGATTATGTTTTGAAAAACATGCTACCATATGGACTCTTAAGGACATAAGAAATTTATGTACAAACTATGAATAACTAATAGAATTTTTATACTTATCTACACAAAAAAAATTATGTTTTATTATTTGTCTCGATTTTAGAAGTACCATCATATCCCGATCCACTTGTGTATAATTCATTTAGTGGAAATATGAATATTAATGTAGGGTAAATGGTGGTTTAATGGCATAGAACATGGGCTCTTATTCTTATATGTTTGTTTTATTTATGCAAACAAAAGAGGAAAGGAAAGATTTGGATTTCCTTGGTTTTCCTCCCCATTGGGTTAGCATTGTATGGCTTGTTGAGAATCAAGTTAGTGTTTCTAAGGAATTTGGTGGAGAGCAATTGGCTTAGCATGGATTTTTATGGAAAAATCGGTAAGTGAGGACACAAACATATCTCCCTAGTTTCACCCCAAAACTAGAACAAAACAAGACAAAATATAAAACTTTCCCTAAGTTTTAATTATCAAGCATGTTAACTAACAAGAGATAAATGTCATACCTTTTAAATGTCACTTTTCCTCACTAGTGTCATCCTCGCTCCATTCCAAGGCTTATGGGATGTTGAACCTGTAAAAAGACATAATCCAACGAAGTGAAAGCAACAATGTATACTTAACAAAACCTATGTATGTGATCAAGGAGTCATACAATAAAACAAGAATAATTTTATGGGAAAGAAATATATTACTGTATTAGAAATATGAAAAGGAGAATACAACCGATGCCTTGATGTTATAGAGTCCCTTCCAATTGTTCCTTTCTTCCCACATACTTTTTCTCCAAGGATTCTAAGACTCTAGATATGATAGTTACTTATGATCTCATCTTGACAAAGTGAAGCTCAAATCCAACATAGGCCCAAACACTCCATATGAACTAGCTATAGCTAAAGCTAATCGAAACTCTTCTCTAGACTAATATCTCATAAGATGGCCCAAAAAACTAAATTTCCCATGAGAACTCCACTCCTTTTACAAGCTGAAAAGGATAGGGTGAGGAGGTTAGGATGGTCCCATGAGATCAGGGATGCGACTCAGATCCAAACCGATCAAAGGCCACCTCACCCTCGAAGCTTCTATTCTAGAAGCGTCAAGAAGCTTCTCTTTTTATTCGTGGTTATCGTCGCACCCTTAACACTGAGAAAAATACGACAATGTCGTAGGCCACTGTGGTTCAAACTGCATCAATCCTAGATCATCTCACCCTTAACACTGATAAAGGTGTGACGATCCTTCTTTACAAGGTTTTTTACAAAGGAAAATATAATTTCATCTCTCTGGAAAATTTCATCTTCATTCTTCTTTAGGGATTAAGGAAATTGATCCTTCCAAAGACAAAGGATAGGTGTACATCATTAACGGTCATAAGGGTGACAAAAAAAATGTGTATTAGTAATCCCCGCAAAGTACGAAGTTAGAACAAAGTGATAGCTGAGATACTTTGTCGAGTGTGTGTTGGGAACAAGGAACACGTCGGTCAGAAACATGTCAACAAACAAGGAAATATAGTACAATAATATATCATCACTGAGGTATGCATTCCCATACTCATAATACAAATGAATCAAATCATAAATGCTTACGTGCAAAGATCCATGTCAAGTAAGATAGGTCATGGCCACCAAACATACACTGTGGATCCATGCCAATATGACTCAAATATGAAAATAGCCACCAAAAATACACTTTGGATATATGTGTTAAAGACTCAAATTTGAACATAGCCAAGATACATACATTGTCGATCTATGCAACAATACAATCTGAATATACTCCAAAGCAACTTGAATCTGTCAGAAAATATTCATGGTCTTCATCTGCACAACTCTATAGTATGAATCTAACCATG
Source organism: Picea glauca (assembly GCA_000966675.3). Lineage (NCBI taxonomy): Eukaryota > Viridiplantae > Streptophyta > Pinopsida > Pinales > Pinaceae > Picea > Picea glauca. The sequence goes on along the minus strand of JZKD02S2045593.1, from coordinate 270,521 downwards.
TGAATACATGTGTTGAAGTCGAAAATGGTAGAAACCACTTCATTATCAGTCATTAGTGAATACCATTAACAAGTGCGATGGAAATCACCATTAATGTCAATGACTCCCAAGGTACACTAGTATAATCCAACAGGTGTGAATTTGTGACCTAAAGTCGAACACTCGGCGGAATCTCCCAATCAGGGGTCAATAATGAAAAACCATTGTCGAAAGTGAGAAAACCTGCCATTGAGGCATGCATGTTCCAAGGTACCAATTATTTTCTAAGTATAATTCGTGGATAATGAGTTGAAGTCGACAGGAAAAGACTCGTCACAGGAGGGTCTTAATGTAACCCCCAATAATGACACAAAACATGTAACAAGATTGGATGTAGATCAGAGTAACAAGTGATTAAGGAATGACTCAGGGATGGTCAACACAATATAAGTCTTAAGGACTATAGAAATGGTCGACACAATAGAAGGCTTTTCGATTTGAACTTCTCTTTGAACATATTGACAACATGACAACTTTCTTGGAAACACTGACTCAACAACAGGGATCATAGACCAATTTTTAGTCTTATAAATGAGTATGATAAAGATACAAGTGGATTTTCCAACATAGACAAAAAGAGAGTGAAAGGGTGTCATGTTCAAAAGTGACTTTTCCATAGAATACAAGTTTAGAGACATTTCTTTCCCAATTTTCTGCCACCATTTTTGGCAAGTACCTATTTATTTTTACACAAGCTTGAGGAGGATAACATATTCTTGAAATGTAAGATCATCCTTCATATGAGTCCCTCTAAGTATGTTTAATTAACCCTAGGAAGGAGTGGTTCAGTCCCATATGGTCCTTTCGATGTTTTTTCTACAAGTCCAAAGAAAGTAAACTCAGTGGTCTTTTCATATTTATGGAGTTTGAAAAGAACTTAAAGAGGACTCCATAACTTATTATAATAATGCTTGATTAGAGTGTTATTTTTTTGTAAAGTAGTCTGATGAGACTGGAAAAGAGATAAACTACCACTCAACAAACGTTCATTCTAATTCAGTTTAACGAGCGTGAAAGACAACAAGATCGCTCAACAATATTTTCATATTTAGAGAGTATGAAAAGAGATTAAAGAGAACTCCAGGGGGTTCCTTTTTCATATAAACTTTACAAGTTTGAAAAGGTGATAAAAGTATACTCGGTTACAGTCTCATGTATTTACTATTAGATTTTCAATGAGCTATGGCTCATGTATCTTCTTTAAGTTTTATGTTTAACTACAACTTGAACCATAACTACTGCAACAAACCAATATCACAAGAAGAATAACCATGCACAAGAACACAAGAAGTATCCTGGGAAACCCTTCTCAAAAAGGGAAGAAAACCCAACCAATCCTTTGCTATATTCCTCAAAACAAAGACCTCCCACACCATCACCAAACCTAGCACACAAGAGGGTGTTGTAATTCTCATAATTTCAGACCACAACTTCTAAAATCATGAGATGACACAATGGTAAGTATGTTTCCTCAATGGGGATTCACCTTTATTTATATAAGAATTGTCACATCAAATGATGTGTCTTTTGGCACAATAGGGATGACCTCAATCAATCAAAATATAATTAATAATTACCATATTAATTATATTTTATATTAAGGCGGGGTCAAAATGTACCCTTTACATTACAAATAGGGTTACAGGTAAGTATGACTCTTGAACAATATAGCAAGGGATCTCATACACCCACTAGTGCTCAGCCACTAGGGGCACATCCATAGGGATTTACATATCTCTATCTCACTGTGTCTCATAGGAGAACCACACCCACTAGTGCTCAACCACTAGGATCACGTTCACCTGTGCTCATCCATAGGCATGTCCACTCAACAAATCTTCTTTCCCATTGTATTACACATGCGAGTAATCTAGAGTTCATCATCTCAAATATCTTCTCATAGGAGGCTAATACATTGTCTTTATCTCTGTCTCATAATGATGCACCCAACTCATGGGAATTCGCACGTTCACCTTATGATAAGTCATAGGAACATCCAACTCAACAGATCTCCTTTCTCACTACGTTACACATGAGAATCATTTGGAGTTCTTCTCAACTCTCTGTAAGGAGGAGGCCATCACTACGTTCTAGTTCTGTCTCAAATAGGAACCACACACCCATATCAGGGGCTCTCTCTATGTCTTGTAGGATGTCTCACACAATTGTAATCATTAAAACTCCCTCTCAACTAGGGAGGAATTCTCCATCAGGCCAAGTCTCGCATGAAAGTACTCGAACATGGTCTTGGTTGTAGTTATCAACAATCCCTCTCAACTAGGGAGGTATTCTTCACCAAGTCATTTTGGTGAAGATGTCTGCAAATTTTTCATGTGTAGGAAGGTATTGCACGTGTATTTCTTTCCTCTGCATCATGTCTCTAAAAATAATATTTTATATCAATGTGTTTCGATCTATCATGAAACACAGGTTTCTCAAAGAGCTTCACACAACTCTGGTTATAATCATAGGATCCATCTCATGATCAAGTAAATCTGTCAGAGGCTTATGAAACCACACTGCTTCACACACTCAATGATATATAATCTTCTTCTATGGTACTCAAGGCCACAGAGCTTTGTTTCTTGCTGCACTAGGAAATCATGGAAAACAACAATTGGATGTGCTCTTCTAGTCCACTTTACTTTATGTCCATTCTACATATCCCTGCAAACTCAAGTCTTCACTGGGGGCATATCTCAGGTCATATATAATTGTGCCTCGCATATATCTCAATACATGTTTTGTTGTTGTCCAGTGAGTATTTCTCGGTTGACTCATGGAATGACTAAGTACATTCACTGCATGGCATGGATCAAGTCCGGTGTTAACCAGATACATTAGTGATCCAATAAGTTGTGGATCAATCTCGTTTGAATCATCATCATTAATTTTCTTCAAATCCATCACCGTGGACTTCTTTAATATTCCCACTGTATATTTTCCTTGTCTCAGGAAATGTCTTATTGGTCCTTTGTCATACTTCTTGTCCCAAGAAGTAGTGTATCATACCTAGATCCTTCAGCTCCAAATTAAAAGTTGAGGCTTGCTTGTATTCAACAAACACGACTTCCTGAATAAGTCATCAAAATCAAGCTCTCATCACCAACAATGTAATAGTATAGGTTTGGATCAACAATACTCTTGTTGACACCCCAAAATCATCAAAAATCCATCTATCTGATGTAATTTCCAACTCATGGATGGTAGTATAGATGGGAGTGCATCAGTATACTAGATCAATATGTCTCATTATAGTTCACTCCCTTTGCTTGTGAGTATCCTCTGACTACAAGTCGTGTTTTGTATTTCTCGACACTTCCATCAACTGCATGTATTTCTGCCTCTTACATAGTTTGTCAAGCCCAGACTTGACTTTTATGGCCTATTGCAAAGTCTCTAGTAATATCAACTGGATCAACTGTATCAATGGCTATTTCCCTTTGGACTTTTTAAGAGGAAGACGATAATTCCTCTCTTTTCCAATTAGTTTGAATCCTTCTGAGTCAAGTGACTCCCTCTGAAGTCTGAAGGCTAAGCATCTTCCTTTGTTTCTAACCTGCCTAGAAAAAGAAAACAAATGAAAGGAAACATGAAAATAATATCTCCTAGTGGATATTCATGAGTACATATCTAGAATCAAAATATTTTAAGGATCCTTGTCACAGCTACAACACCTACTTGTAATGTAGCAACCTTATAAATGTAGGTTACATGCATGATAATTAAAAATATCAAACCTGGAGTTTTCACTTTAAGTGTGTTGTTCTTTTGAATGCATTGAGACTTCTCTGGGTCCATGATTTCACCAAGGGTTCCTTCCTCCTACAAGTACCCTTATGAAAATGATGCAAATAATACATATATACAAGTGTATACCTGAGAGTGTACACCAATGGAGGTTTTTCTTATTTTGTCAAAGTCATGATGGTCAATAACGTTCCTCGCTTGTCTGACTTGTATCCACCTATACCACACAATTTTTTGATGAAGCCTTGCATCAAACTTTACTACTGCATCAATATCCTCAAATCCTTCAATCAAGTGTATGTCACAGATGTTTCTGGCATGCTTGAACCTCGTCACAATTTCTTATTCTGAAATTTATTGTAGTGATCTGTTGCATAAATGTTTCCTTCAACTATAGCATTGTTTTAGACTCCTGTCCAAAAAGATCGGCGTCAATATAGGCCTTAAACTCAGTTTTCCTTCCTCAGAAAAACGCCATCGATACTGCTTCAAAAATGATATAGTTTTCATCTTTTGATAGCCTTAGAAATATCACTCAGAATTTTTCATATTCAGAATTTGTCTTAAGCTTCTTCTTTTTTCAATCCTATGTGCATATTCAGAATTTTTCGTGGGGTTTCATCCTTTAATTTTACCACATAATATATATATATATATATATATATTACAACATCTTTTATATAGGCCCTAGAATAGGCTGAATTCTTTCCTTCCTCCAAACAATAGCAAGGTGTATAAGAAAAGAGGTCAGAGCCTAGGAGAAGAGTCAGAGCCCCTTAAACTTGAGCTTGTCTGTCGAAACATTTGTAACCCCACATGCTTTTGTGGTATTTAAAAGTGTAAGGCCCATGTTTGAGGCTCTGTCTGAAATGGCTATGAACTTTATGCTTCCCCCTGCCACTCTGGTCAATCAACCTCAATTCAAACTTGGCCCTAATGTCGGTACCCTTTCTGATCAAGGCCACGAAAATCGAAACATATAGAGAATTGTATTCATGGTTTTTCCCGTCGTTATAGAAGTAAATTGCCTAGTCATATCCCCTAACTTTAAAATTCTTGCTCGCAAGAAAATTCTGAACACCCATGCCCTTGGCTAGAGAAAACCCTATGATGCTTAAATCATGGGATCCTTTTATGGTGTCCACCACATAACGAGATTTCATGTTTGAGGGGTTCCTCTCGTTGATCCCCGTGTCGTAGAATGATTCTGAGAGTTGTTCTTGGAGGGAATTTAAGGCCCTCTTCATGGTGAGGATGCCTCCTGTCATTGTATTTTTCTTGACAATTGAGAGCTCGATGTGCCTCAAAATTATTTTGCGATCCACTGGCTTGTTGGTTCCCGCGACTCCAACAGTATACTCAGACAAAGAAATTAGCATCAAAGGCACAAAGTCATAGGTGTTTAAGGCCATGTTACACTTTATTTACATGGATGCCTTTCCAGACTTAGAGGAGCATGACTATTTAGAAGAGAATTATGATCCATCCGCTTGATTTTTGACACCTGAGATAATGATTGAATATTTTATCACAACAACAGATTGATATGGTCAAGCTTCTTAACTCAAATCTGCATGCCTTAAATTTGTTGCTACAAACTTGTGCAATAGTCTTCTTCAATCTTCCTCTGATATCATGTTAGATTTTCAATGAGATATGGCTCATGTATATTCTTTAAATTTTCTGTTTAACTATAACTTGAACCATAACTACTGTAGCAAAACAATATCACAAGAAGAATAACCATACACAATAACACAAGAAGTATCATGGGAAACCCTTCTCAACAAGGGAAGAAAACCCAACCAATCCTTTTCTATATTCCTCAAGAGAAATACCTCCCACACCATCACCAAACCTAGAACACAAGAGGGTGTTGTAATTCTCATAATTTCAGACCACAACTTCTGAAATCATGAGATGACACAATGATAAGTATGTTTCCTCAATGGGGATTCACTTTTATTTATATAATACTTTTCACATCAAATGATGTGTCTTTTGGCACAATAGGGCCGACCTCCATAACTCAAAATATAATTAATAATTACCATATTAATTATCTGTTATATTAAGGTGGGGCTGACATGTACCCTTTACATTACAAATAGGATTACAGGTAAGTCTGACTCTTGAACAATATAGCAAGGGATCTCATACACCCACTAGTGCTCATCCATTACGAGAACATCCATAGGGATGTCCATATATCTATCTCATTCCATCTCACAGGAGAGAAAAACTCACTAGTGCTCAACCACTAGGATCATGTTCACATGTGCTCATCCACAAGCACATCCACTCAATAGATATTCTTTCCCACTGTATTACACAGGAGAGTCATCTGGAGTTCATCATCTCAACTCTATGCTCAGAGGAGGATAACACATCGTATTTATCTCTGTATCATAACGATGCACCCAGCTCATGGGAATTCACACTTTCACCTTGTGCTAAGCCACAAGCACGTCCAACTCAACAGATCTCCTTTCTCACTGCGTTACACAGGATAATCAACTGGAGTTCTTCTCAAATCTCTGTAAGGATGAGGCCATCACTACGTTATAGTTTTGTCTCAAATATGAACTACACACCCATCTCAGGGGCTCTTTATGTGTCCTAGAGGATGTCTCATGCAACTTTAATCATCAACATTTATGAGCATGAGAAAGAACAAATACTAAGCTCGTGATTTTTTTCATTTTTACTCAAGCTTAAAACAAAACAAAACTATGCTTGGGATAGATTTTATTTTTACACAAGCTTAAAACTAAACAAAACTATGCTTGGACCTGGTTTCATTTTTACACAATCTTGAACCAGAGGAAACTATGCTTGTGGTAGGTGGTTTCATTTTTACACAAGCTTTAACCAGAGAAAACTATGCTTGAGGTAGGTTTCATTTTTACACAAGATTGAAACTAGAGAAAACTATGCTTGCGAATTCCCAACGCATGGTTCATGGATGGTTAGTATTTTTCCCCCATATTAAGAATCTAGCGCCTTAACTTTAGCATGAAGTACATAGGATGTAATCATTGACCCTAATCTTCGTTTCATCCAACGACATAGGAAGATGAAATAAAGCTTCAAATACTATACATAACGAAGTACTTGACTCAATTGAAGAGGGGGGAATCTATTTCATTTTTTAATGAGCTTTGCACAGAGAAGAAAAACTATGCTCGAGAATCCAGGTTCAATCGCCATACCTTTGTTTCATATTTTAACAATCTTGACAAAGAAACAAGAACTATGCTCGAGAATCCAGGTTCAATCCCCAGACCTTTATTTCATTTTTTAAAGATCTTGACACAAAAATAGGAACTATGCTTGAGAATATAGGTTCAATCCCCAGACCTCTGTTTCACTTTTTAATGAGATTGACACAGAAAAATGAACTATGCTAGAGATGGGTTGTTTTATTTTTTAACGAACTTGACAGAGGAGAAGAACTATGCTCGTAACCTTTGTTTCATTTTTTGATGAGGTTTCCACAGAGACACAAAAATTATCCTCGTAAGCTCTGTTTCATTTTTTAACAAGGTTGCCACAAAGATGCAAAACTATCCTCGTAGCTGGCTTAATTTTTTAGCGAGCTTGAAATTAAAAAACCATGCTCAAAGTTGGTTTCATTTTGAATGAGCTTGAAATCAGAAAACCATGCTCAAAGCTGGTTTCATTTTTTAATGAGCTTGAAATCAGAAAACCATGCTCAAATCTCTCTTCTTGATCATGGATTCCAAGAGGAAAATTCTCTGGAAGGACACCACCATGTCAAGGGACAAAACTCAATCATGGATTCCAAGAGATCTTCATTGGACAAGAGAAAAATGCTCTGGAAGGAACACATGTCGAAGGCCGCAACAGGGGTAAGGAGAGCATGATCTAAAATTCCTATCAAAGAGATCACCATGTCAACTATTGGATCCAAGTCATAAGAGATAGAGCTTACAGTGAGAGGCTCATTTTCATCGGTAGATGAAGGAATGGGAGACAACGCCACATAATTGACCCATGGCGGGGGCGATACTGCCTATAGATAAGAACCATTCAAGGAGGTCATTGGGTTGGTAATCAAGTCATGAACCACAAACGAAATTTGATCAATAGTCACAATTCTTCCATCATGAGGGAAAAATATCACACGAAAAAGAGTGGACACAATAGAGTTCATGGCATAGATATAATCTCTCCCAAGGAGTAAATCGAAATCCAAGGGGTCTTGGACTACCATGATTTCAATAAAGACAGTTTTCCATCCTAAAGTTATTGGAAACTAAGGAAAGATCCCCAAAGGTTGACTGGTTCTTCTGTTAAAAGCTAACAAATTCTGCGTAACCACCTGTTAGCGTCAGAAGTCACTCCTGGATTGCTTGCAGGAGCAGAGCCTGACACCCATCAGTTTAATGTCACGATTGTTTGAAAGGGGTGATCAAATGGAAGCAAACTTAGAACAGTCATCTCAACTCAGAAACTAGGCCAGGCATGCATGTACGAGTGAGGTCTTCATAAACTTCAAACAGTGAGTTGCAATAAAGGGTGAGTAGGGGGGAAGACTTGCATGAGAAGAGTGCAAAGGTCTATCACAAACATCATGTTCGTAACAGAATGGAGAAGAAAGCATTCGAGTGCAAGATCCTCTTACATTCAAACACAGAAAACTAGAGAATACAATAATGTCACAACAAATCCTTTATCGTAACAGAACTGCAATAATCCACGCGAATCCTTCGACTGTGAACTCACTAGCATGAGATGAAACATAGATGAGAGGGGGAACTATTTTTTATAAACCAAGAAGTCTCAAACACAAATACATGAACAGGAAACCAGAATGGTCATTAAAAATTTACAGTCGGGAGCTTATCTCTACCATCGATAGATACAAAAATGGTAAAAATGCCTTCATATACTCAGAACAACAACAACAGCGGAACCGAGACATTGCATTGAAAGCTTTGCGTCTGCATGGCTTCTGACAGTCAACCTCTGAAAGATCGTGCAACTTATGTCAGACGCAATCTAATTCTTTGACAGTTCCAACGGCGAATCGATGTGACTTTAATTCATTGTCGTGCTCTCCCATTATGGTGGAGGCGATGTCTAACCACCACCAACCGCTTCAATAACTGCTTCGTTGGGATTGAGAACGGCTTGGCCAACTCAGCACTTTGGGATGTGGAACACT
>JZKD02S2045593.1:208645-247935 GCA_000966675.3 Picea glauca | reverse complement strand
ACCTTCTCTCACACATCTCAAGGTATTTGGTTGTGAGGCCTATGTTCATGTTCCAAAGGAAAACATGAGTAAGCTAGATAAGAAGGATGAAAAGTGTATCTTTATTGGGTATAAAGATGGTCTCAAAGGCTATAAGATTTGGAACCCATAAACTAAGAAGGTTGTGTATAGCCAAGATGTGGTATTTAGAGAAATAAAGGATGTTGTTAAACATGAAGTCCTACCAAGTATTTTATAAGAACCAGAGAAAATGGAGTTTGATTTAAAGGATGATGAATCAGACTCTACAAAAGAACATGAATTAGAAGAAGAATATCCTGATACTCTGGTATTGAGGAGATCGGTTAGAGAAAGAAGGCTACCAAAAATGTATACTCCATCTGATTTCCTTTCAAACATTGATTTTTCTATTACTAATGATGATCCTAGAACTGTCAGGCAGGCAGTGGATTCAGAGGATGGAAAGATTTGGAAAAAGGCCATGGATGAATAAATGGAAACCTTGGATAAGAATGAGGCTTGGGATCTAGTGGAGTTTCCGACTAGAAGAAATATCATTAGCAACAAATGGGTATTTAAAAAAAAGTTGAATGTAGAAGGAAAAGTGGAGAAATACAAATCTCGGTTAGTAGCAAAGGGTTATTCGCAGATTGAGGGAATTGATTTTGGTGAGATTTTTTCTCCCATTGCCAAGTTAAATTCTATAAGATTTATGTTATTTGTTGTTGCTGCATTTTATTTTGAAGTAGAAAAAATGTATGTGAAGACAACATTGCTACATGGGGATCTAGAAGAATAAATCTATATGAAGAAGCCAAAAGGCTTTGTGGTGAAGGGAAAAAAGGAGTTGGTATGCAAGATGAAAAAGTCTCTGTATGGTTTAAAAGAATCACCAAGGATGTGGTATCAAAACTTTGATACTTATATGTTGGGACTTGGCTTCACAAGAAGCAAAGATGATCACTATGTGTATTTTAAATTAATTGGTGATCATTTTATTTGTTTGGTATTGTATGTGGATGACGTGTTGTTGATAGGAAACAACAAGGAGATTATCCAGGATGTGAAAACTCAGTTGTCCTCTAAATTTGACATGAAGGATATCGGTACTTCAAATTTCATTTTAGGCATGGAAATTAAAAGAGATCGAAAAAAGAGGAAACTCTGGTTAAATCAGAGAAATATTGCAGAGGTTTAATATGTAGGAATGTAAACTGGTCAAGGTACCTATTCCTGTTGATGTAAATTTATCTACGGATCAGTGTCCTAGGACAGAGGAAGAGGAGGATGACATGTCTCGTGTTCCATATGCAAGTGCAGTTGGAAAATTTATGTATGCAATGGTCTGTATTAGACTGGACATTACACATGCAATGGAATGTTTGAGCAGGTATATGTCAAAACCAGGGAAGGATAATTAGAAAGTAGTAAAAAGGGTTTCTAGGTATTTCTGTGGCACTGCTAGCTATGGATTGTGATACCAAGGAAAACCATGATTGGAAAAAGTGTTGGACATACATGGATTTGTGGATTCATATTGGGCTGGAGATATGGATCGTAAAAGATCTACAAGAGGGTATGTGTTTAACCTATTTGGAGGAGCAATCAGTTGGATGAGAAAAAGACAGGTTGTAGTGGCACTTTCAACTACAAAAGTTGAACACGTGGAAGCCACGCATGCAAGTAAGGAACCAATATGGTTACAAATATTGTGTTCAGGTATTGGGTTGGTAAAAAAATATGTAACGACAAATTGTGACAGTCATATTGCAATTTTTTTGGCAAAGAACCTGGCTTATCATTCAAAGACAAAGCATATTGATATTCAATATCACTTTGTGAGAGACATGGTTGAAGAAAATAAAGTGTTGTTGATGAAGGTGGACACTTTGAAGAATGTTGTAGATTCATTAACAAAATATATGAGCATTAACAATATCAGTTCAATCTATTGCAGATTCATTAACAATATCAGTTCTCTTGGTGTAGAGGATCCATGGGCATTGTTTCCCTGGATTGTTGACTATGTAACCCTGTAACCCCCTGTATGAAAAGAAAACAACAAGTGGGAGAATGTTGGGTATGTGTTAAATTCTTTGCACGAATAGATTTAGTGTTTTCTACGTTGCATCGAGTGCGTAGGGGGGTTTCAGGGGGGGTCGTTACGCCCCCTGAGAAAAAACAAATTCCTCAGGAAACGTGTCACATTTTTTCTTCATTTTTCGTGTCGCCTCGATTTTCATGTTCATTGTTGAGTAGCTTATCGACACATGTTTTTTGCCGATGGTTTTCTATTTTCGGTTAAGGAATTAGGGTTGTTGACTAATTCAGGTCATTGGGTTAGGGTTTTGGATGCCATTGGCTCCTATATCTATATTGTATTGTAAACAATGTATCACTACGAATGTATATAGAATATACTGGTTTTCCTGGTTTGGGTTTCCAGGGGAAAAATCTTTGTGTAATGTGTGTATTTTCCATTGTATCTTTTATGTTCTTTTATTGAAAATATGTTTGCAGTAAAATATTGTACAAGGTTAAAATCTACAAAAGATTAAACCCTAACCCTTTAAATTATCCCTTTAAACAAGTAAACATGCAATAAAATTAGGGATGAAAATGCAAGTTAAACTAGGGTTTTATGAACAATTATTTTTTGAAATACAAAGGGCACATAACAGACCTAACAATGTAATATATCAAACCCTATTGGGATTAAATTTCAATTAGCAATGAAATAATTGACAACAAGATATATTTTTCAGTATAAAATGTCAATTAAACCCTATACATCTAGCCTAATTAGGGATGAAAATTGAAGAATAATTGCTACAAACCCTGGTTGATTTTTTAGCTTCAGGAGTATTCCCACAAGATGCCAACGTGTCAGACATGTGGGAATATCCATTGGAATCATATCATCCTTGTCAGTGTTTCATGGAAACCTGCACAGGAGATCTAGCTAAAGCATACACAAACAAATCTTATCAAGAAAAGGAAGAGAGATACACAATGAAGAATGAGAATCAATGCATATTATGATCTTATCAATGAGTGAGTGATATTAAATCATATAGGAAATGACATCCTATAATTAGGAATGCATGCATAATAGTGATGGTCTAAAATTAGAAAGTCTAAAATAGAACTAGTCAATTAACTCCTACTGAACTAGTGTTACTCCCACTGAACTAGTGTGTCGAAAATAGAACGTGAACATCACTATGGAGTAAAAAATGAGTCTTGGCTACTAGGACATTTTAGGTACTCATGTACAATGAAAAGAATGAACATTGAATAAAAACGAGGAAAGAGGGAAAACCAGATGGGAATAAACCCCCCCCTCAAAAGACGATGTATCAAAAGAAGAAAATGGCAGTTGCTAGGCAACTGTTTTTTTCACTACAAGACGATCTCGCAAGTCTAAAACTTATGCTCATTGAAAGTATTCATGAAGATGTAGAAATATTTATGGATCTGATGAAGTCCTTTGGCAACCTGTCGGGCCTTGTACCTCTTGATCCTGTGGACCCATCTGCACCTGAAAATATTCCTTTTTGGTGGAAGTGCAACCAGATTCCAAGTCTAGTTATGTAGGACTGAGTCATACTCCTTATGCATGGCTGCTTGCCATAATGGATTTACCAGAACCCTATTATAGTTTTGTGGATCAATAGATTGATCCATATAACAATGCATGGGCATCGCAGGATCTAAAGATGAAAATACATGAGAAGGCTCCTCATGCTGAGATTGAGTCATCCTCGAATCCAATGGATTCCCTGAAAGGTTGCCTGCTTCCTGAAGTGTGGTTTGTGCCCTCTTGGGCATCTTCTGAGGCTTCAGTGTTGTCTTCTTATCTGGCTATACTATCTGAGTGATCTGATAAACTGAGAGCATATTCATAGAAATCTTTGGAACATGTAAAAAATTCTAAATATACCATTGTGGATTTCCACTCTCCCTTCTCCTGCTACTTCTATTTGAGTATCATCCCCCGTGAGAATACGAGGTCTTGAGCATGGAGTCAAAGAAGGGAAAACTTCATCTTTCACTTCCATATGATGGGATGCACCATAATCTATAATCCATGAATCAGATGAGGAATTAATTGCAACAAGAGCATGATGATTACCTTTCTTAGGAGAAGGATCTTCTTCCTTCTGCTTCTTGACTCCCTCTGGAATGAAGTTTCCAAGGTTGTTATGTTGAAGTGTCTATTATCATGCACATGGATTCTTCGTGATTTGGTTTATTAAAGTAAGTGCATTTCTTTCCCTTCTTCTTCTTCTTGGAATATGAAGAGTCTTTGGAACCTAAAGAATCATTAAAGGGTTTGGAATATCCCTCCTTCCCATTATGTTTGGATGACCCTTTTCCATCATGCATGGTGAGTGCATGTGATTTGGGATCTTTCATGAGGCCCATCTGTATGAGTTTTGTATTCTCTTGTGTAAGAGATTCAATGAACTGAGCCAACGTAGGAATTTTCCAATTTGTTCCAAAAAGACATATGTCAGAATGGAAATTGGAGACATATACAACATATTCAGGTCCTAGCTTGGCCAATATTGTTAGACTTGCCAATACCAAATTCACCTAAGCTCAAAATCAAATATTTAAATTTAGTAAATAAATCTTGTATATTATCAAAACTTTTAGGGTCTAAGGTATTCAAGTCTACCTCAAGCATATGACCTCGCATCTCATCCTTCTTTCCAAAGAGTCCTTGTAGGGTGGTCTGGATCTCATTTGGAGTATTTCATGTAGCAACCCAAAACCATAAATCAACAGAGATTAACTCAATAAGTAGTCATGTGGCCTCATCCTTATGGTTCGCCCATCTCATCTTCTCAATCGTTGATGTAGGTTTTGTTTCTGTCGCCATCATCAAATTATACAATCTTTTCTTTATGAGTTGGAATTCTGCCTTGGGATTCCAATCAAAATAATTGTATGGTGTGAGGATTACCACCAAGTTTGACTGTATAATATTTTTTCTATCCATCTCTCCCACTGTATCTAAGAACCCCAAAAAATGTACTCTCAATCTGCAAGTGAAAAATTAATAAATCACAGCAGAAAATGGCACTTTAAGTGAAAATTTGTATCAGTTTCAAGAGACAATCTTCCAACTTACTTTCTGAGAAAACGGTGGAGAATATCGCCAAACAATTGAAAACGCACTTTCAGAATGGGTCGATTTACTTCTCAAGTGATATCTTTCTCAAAAACTTAATATTTTGGGAGAAATCATTGTAGAAAGGTACGACCACGAATTCGTATCAGTTTCAGGAGGCTATCTTCTGTCTTACTTTCTAAGAAAACGGTGAGGAATCTCGTCAAACAATTGAAACCCCACTTGTATAATGGGTCAATTTACTTCCCACCGGAGTCGTTTCCTCAAAAAATTAATATTTTGGGAGAAATCACTGTAGAAAGGTAGGACCACGGATTTGTATCAATTTCAGGAAGCTATCTTCTGGCTTACTTTCTAAGCAAATGGTGAGGAATCTTGACAAACGATTGAAAACCCACTTATAGAATGGGTCAATTTACTTCATTCGTGAGTCGTTTCTTCAAAACCTTAATATTTTTGGAGAAATCACTGTTGAAACGTACGATCATGGATTTAGCTCGCCAAAACTCTGATTTTCCTTATTCTTTGGCTTGTCTGGATTGCTCCAAGCAACATATCTCTAATACCATGTTATTGTTTCATGGAAACCTGCATAGGAGATCTAGCTAAATCATACACAAACAAATCTTATCAAGAAAATGAAGAGATATACACAATGAAGAATGAGAATCAATGCATATTATGATCTTATCAATGAGTGAGTGATCTTCACTCATATAGGCAATGACATCCTATAATTAGGAATGCATGCCTAATAGTGGTCTAAGATTAGAAAGTCTAAAATAGAACTAGTCAGTTAACTCCCACTGAACTAGTGTTACTCCCACTGAAATAGTGTGCCGAAAATAGAAATTTCTCCAACAATCCTTTCATTTCAATGCAATCAGCCTTGGAATGAGGCTAGGGCCTCATGGGAAAGTTGATGGGATTTGTGGGCTTGTGTTGGGTTTTCATGCCCACAAAGAGGAATAAAATACTCTAATTAATTATTGAGTTTAGAAGGGTTTCCTAAACTCACTCATGAGACTGCTATATCAGGAACGGAGAGATTGTGACAAATCTGATGGTGACATTGTTTCATAATGGAGTTGGCATACATGAATCTACACTTGTGTCAAGCAGCTTGGTGATTTCAGCAAGGGAATTTCTACAAGTATGGAAAATATGGCTTAGGGCTAAGGACTCTCTTTTATATGTTTTGGACAAGGAAATCACACTGCATGTGTGGAGGAGAGAGGCAACCATAGAAGGGAAGAAGCTACATGGGTAGTGTGGACCACATGGAAGAGTTTGTACGGGGTTTCAGTACATGTACGTGGGTCTCAATGGGAACAATCATGTATGCACATGGGTTTAAGTGGAGACATTCACGTATGTACGAGGGTTGTAGTGGAGATAGTCACATACATTCGTATGGGCTCTTCTGGGAAGTTTGGAAGGTTTGTGCAGGCTCTTATGGAAAGTTACGGATGATGTCATCATGTCGTACAGGTGGTCTATAACAGATTTGTAAGTTGGGATTTTTCCCAGGAATTTTGTTGATTTTTTGGTTGTAGAGAGGACTGGTTTTTTCCTTAGATTTGGTGATTCTTGTGACAATTGAGAGGGATTTTTTTTCCCTCAAAATTTATAAGTTTGATAGATTTACATAAAAAAAAATTGTGTCTCATATGTGTTGATGATTCATCTATGATCTTGTTGTTTCCACTGCTATATTTCCAGTCAATAATTTTAGTGTAAAATTGTTCAATGATAACAAATAAGGGTTACTGTTAGATCACTAGGAAGCAATTTTCACATCTGAAATTAGTCACATAGAGTTGCACGTGAAAATTGACAACCCTAATCTAACCCTAAAACAATAAAAGAAAAGGTAGATTTTTATTTTAAGGATTGACTAATGGGAGTTAAGACTAATGCCTACTATTTTTAAGGGGGCTTCTAGATTCAAACCATGGAATCTCTTGAAAAAGGTGAACCATGGATCTTGGATAAACCCTAAGGTTGTTCACTACTAACCTTAGGGTACTATCCTATAATATAATAACTAGGGTTGTCCACTACTAACCCTAGAAAATCCTCATATGTCTTTTAACAAGCATTAAATACAATATCAAGGGAAGGTTATCCACTAGAAAAATTCCAAGGGTTTGCAAGATAAGATATATTTAAGAAAAATACAAAGGAAAAATGCACTTTCACCACTTGATAAGCACATTCACACATCATACATTCAATAAGAAAATCCACAAAGTTTTAAAAAGAACACTTACTAGGTAAATTGATGCTCATCCATGAAACCCTAAGCATGAATCATACATCAAACTTGAGAAATAATCCATAAATCATCCCTCTAAGAGGTCACATAAGTCATTCATCGATATCTAAAAGAGAAATATAGAAGTAGAAAATTAGTAATAATCCTCCACAAGCAACAATGATACAAATGAGGGATTGATTCCTCTATTTATATGAGGAAACCAAGCACTTTACCCCTTGATGAGATAATATCCTATAAAATCCTAAAAAACATAACAAATCCATGATACAAGTTGGATAGGTCTAATTTCGACCCCCAAAAATTCCTCTAAAATGAAGATACAATGCTAAAACATGAAATCGTCCTCCATAAATTCCACACGTGCGTTTGTAGAGGGCTTGTAAAGGTGGCATCATTTTCAAAATAGGGTGTAAACTCTCCAAAGGTAATGTCTTCTCCCAAAAAGGTGCAATGCATCATCAAAAATTCATGTCTCCTCATCAAAAGGTGTCACCTCAAATGTGCCAAGTCGGCTCAAGTAAGCGTCTCGTCATCATCAAGTGCAACGTCCCATCATAAGTGTAATGTCCTCCATCAAAATCATGATGTCATTAGGGGAAAGCGCTCCATGACCTCTCCCAATGGGTGAACTATCAGCATCAAGTGCCATATCATCAAGCCAAACCTCAACGTAATCAAGGGGATGCAACATCATCAAGGGGCTTTGTGCTCTCTCCAAGTGACATGTCAAGCTCATATGTGAAACATCCTAGCTCCAAGGTGCAATGTGTGATGGAGTGTATCAATCATTATTCTAGGTCATCATATGGTCCAACATTCATCATCAAGGCTCCAACATCCATCATCAAGTCCAATTCCGTCCAAAGGGTGTGTAACATCATCCATGAAGTGTGGGAGAAGCATCATCAATGTCCTCCAAAGGACCATGTCTATGTATGCATCAAGTGTGGGCTCAAATAATCAAGTGAGACCAACCAACATGCATACAAGAGTCATTAATGTAACATAAAAAGTGATTCACATTTAATGTAAAATCCACATAAGTAGATC
Organism: Picea glauca; assembly: GCA_000966675.3. Classification (NCBI taxonomy): domain Eukaryota; kingdom Viridiplantae; phylum Streptophyta; class Pinopsida; order Pinales; family Pinaceae; genus Picea; species Picea glauca. The sequence continues at coordinate 239,464 of JZKD02S2045593.1, read as the reverse complement.
ACATTAGGTATCTTCTTCAAACTTCACACTAGCTTATGAATTTATGCAATTTGCCAAGTTTAGGTATGGGAGGATCATCATAGAACCATATTAGGTGTTCCAGTACCCAGGTAGAGGAGTATTTCCAAATAAACCCATCAAGGTGTAAGTGTGAATCAATGGTATGATCTTGGATTTACTTCATGGTCATGGTGCCTTTAACGTGCAAGGCTACGTATGATGTTCATCTCTATGAGCATCTTTGTAGAGGGAGTGCTTCGTGCATTGAGTTACCCTTTCCTCGACATTGTTTCTTTCCACCCATATCTTTCCTTTTGATATTCATCGATTTTCTTTACAAGCCCCTTTTTAGGTTTATGCATTTCATTGCATCAAGGGTCAAAATAGTTCAATTAAGTGGTTTCTTTAGATATGCATTCATCACATTAGGACTTGGGGTGATGACCATATAGTGAGGGGGTAGAGGTCAAGCTTACTTGGATTTTGATTTATCATTCATATCCCTTTTATTTTTATTTTTCATTTTGAATTTATAACATGCTCTTTCTATTATTTTACAACTAAATCAACATCAGGCATCCAAGCCCCTTCTTCTCATAAGAAAATGAAGTACGGACCTTTTTGGGATACATGTAACAACCACTCCCAAAATTTAGGACAATGAAAGGAAAATACATGGAAAGTGTTAAGTATGGAAGAACATGCGTATGTTACCCTTATCAAGGCCTCCTAATAATACCCCTTTTCCCCAATAGTGAAAACACTTGACTAGAATACATATTATGGCCACCAACATGAAACAAGGAAAAGAGCATGACTTCCAAGCATCGTGATTCATTATTTGACTTCAACCCATGATCCTTAAACACTTTGTATGAAACAATGGCTAATCTACCTCGGTGTGTTAGACCACCACAATCGGATAAGTATGTTGATCAAGTGAATGAGCTAAGCAAATGATGAATAAGAGGCATCTGAAGGGTTGTTGTCTATGGAGAATGATGGTCATCATCTCTAGGACCATTGTAATGTGGATCATGAAGAATGATATCCTCTAGTTACCCCTAGGTGAGAAGGGGTAATAGGAGGCATTATCTTAATCAACCCGGAGGAAAAAAGGTTGGAAAGAAGATTAGGAATATAAAGACGCAGAGGAATCCTAGAAGATTAATATGTTTGTAATAATTACTCGCAAGCAGCTCGAAGTCCATAGGAAAAAATTAATTGATTTCATAGGATATATGAAGAGTGGAAACAAGAGGTATGCAAGTTTGGAAGCCAATTTCTATTCCTTGTAGGAAAAAGTATCCAAGCTAGTAGTTGGGACATGATTTACTAAGAGGACTTTGAAATCCTCAACCCCCCTTAATGCATCCATAGCCTCATTCAGATATGATGTTATTGGAAGGAAAGAGGAAGAGACAATGCAATAAGGTCAATGCATGAGGGGTGATATGGACCAACTAGCCAACTCCTAGGTTGGTGCCAAGCCTAAAACCCTCAATGGGCATGAGCTAATGTAATTGTGATTTTATTATGTTTTGCAAAATAGTTTTATTGTTGAACCAATTCACTAAGAAGCATACAAATAGTGTCTAGTTAAGACAACAAGGACAAAACAACTATTGAAAAAAAAAATCAAATTTTTTAACTATATAACTTAAACATGATTGCTTTTTTTTACCTTGTATTGTATTGTTATATTTAATTGTATTGTTATCTTTGATTGTATTGTTATCTGATTTTACAATAATCAAATTTTAATACAAATTATAGCTATTCTTATTAAAAAAAAATGTTAAACTATTAACTAAATAGTGTGGTTATGTTCAATAGCTATTCTTATTAAAAAAAAAAGGTTAAACTAGTAACTAAATATTGTGGTTATGTTCTTATAGTTTGACACCTTTTATAGAAAAATATTGTAACTATGCGTAGGGTGGTGCTAGTATGAAAAAGAAGTGCACTATTTGCAAAGCAATTCTACAAGTTCATAAATTTATAGTGGTATTAGGGGCGAGTATAAAAGCATTTAATGCATTAGACTTTCAACTATCTTTCTTATTCTCACAGGAAGTTAAATAGACAATAATATTTATATTATTATATTATATGTGGGTCCACATTATATGTGGGCAAGTAGCATTGTATTACATTACAAGTATCACATGTTATAATTTTAACATTATTTATTGATTCATATTTATACATATGATGTAACTTATATCAATAAAATATATATTATGACATTTAATATCATATAGTTTTTCAATTCTATTTATTAGATAATCTTTATCCTCTTCTTTATTTATATGATATTTATCCTCTTTATTTATATGATATTTATCATCTTCTTTATATAAAAAGAGGATTTTAAATTTAATATTAAAGCAATTTATAGAGAACACATCCATGTAGAACATTAAAAAAATTGTTTATTAAGTCAATGGTTTGAAATCTATGCCTTTTGCTGAAATCAATGCCCATGTAATCCTAAAAGAATTGCTTATTAAGTCAATGGTTTGAGATCTATGCCTTTTGCTGAAATCAATGCCCGTGTAATCCTAAAGAGCGTGCAATTTGACAAAAGAAACAATGATACAAGTTGAATGGTCTAATAAAATAAATTATTATATTTGTATTTACTTTTTTTTCTATGACATGGAGTAATTATTTATCCACATTTTATTTAAATAATTATAAAAAATAAATAGATTAATCATTTTTTTTTAATGAAATTCTGTTTTTTTTAAATAATTAAGTAAATTAAGATTTTTTTAAACATTGAACCATATTTTTATAAATATTAATTTTTAGCTTACGTTTCTCATTCACTGTTTATATATTCAATTTTAGCATTGCTCTTTATAATCATAACTGTCTAGCATATTAACCAAAATATGAATCTTCTTATTTTCAATTGGATCAACATTCTCTCTTAGGTGACATGAACATAGATCAGTATTCTTCTTCGAAAGCAACCTTTTTCATCAACAAATTGTAGCTTCCATATTATGATGTAACAACAATTCCTCGTTTAAAAATATGGAGGAGATGAATACTTTGACTTATGCTTCCAACTTTAGCATTCAACATCTTTCTCAATAAGATGTTTCCCTTGATTCCTTGGTTGGTTTTGTTGGTACAGAAGGTGAAAGATAATCATGCTATGCAACTCAGAGAAGGGGTGCCATTATGAGTGACAAGGTCAACCCTTCCTCCTCAAATTATTTGTCAATAGTGTATTGTTATCTCGTTTTTTTTTTTTTTTTTAGCATGGATCATCTTCAAAGTTAGACAACCATATTTCATATTGAGTTCATTTTCTCTGATAGCTCTCACAAATTATTCTTGTTAGTTTGGAATTCAAAGAGCATCTTGAATAGGCAATGTAAGAAATGTATATAGTCATTTTATGTAATTAACAAACAACATCCACTTTTGTATTGAGGTTGTTTAACATCCTTACATTTCTCTATCCATTTTTTCCATTAAATGCATGTTAGGACTCAGAAATGTCGCATTTTCATCCACCTTTTCCTTCACTATTCTTTACATTTCATCGTCCCGTTAACCTTCCATCATACCATTTTCATAAATACATTTGGGTTTCACACTATTATTTTCCACTTTATTCATTTTAGTATTATAAGTAAATTTGTGATTAAATATTAGAAATTAACATGTTTTCATTAATATCTCAAATATATGTGAGCTTTGTAATGTGTAGGAATATGTGAAGGTTTAATTTAAAAGAATTCACGTATATCTCCTCCACCATTTCAAGGAGATAATTATTCAAGCCTATTCTCAAGAAGAAGATCATGGAAGATTTGGTTGGCATATCTTATCTAAGATATGTGAGAGATGTGTGGAGTATTTGAAGGGATCATATCTTGTAATAATGGGAAAGTAGTTGAGAGTGGTTGAGAGAATAGTGGATCTGTAATTATGACACTCGTATCTTATCTTCAAGACTTTCATGTATATAAGAGAGTGCTCTCTCTTCATGAAGGGGGAGGCATGTAATTCATAATTTAGTCTTGTAATTAGGAGAAGGGGATTCTTAGCTTTGATTCTTTCATTGTTATTCTTTCATGCTTTGTCATTTGATTCTTGTAATATAATTTGAGATTGATTTATTGYGTGAGCTCACATATGTCAATTGTCRTTCAACTCTTCACATGTTGTATTGTTTTTCCCTTATGCAATTTCTTGCTTTCCTAGTTAGTGTTTCAATGCTTTCCTAGATTAATTTGATTTCAACAAATTAGATTAGATTAGTTCTACTTCAGTCCAGCACATATAGTGTGTGCGCTTCGTAAGTCTACAAACCTGGATTGACAAATTAAATGGTTGGAAAAGTACTACAATGCAATTAATACATCAATGTTTTCACCCCACATTTTGGCACCGTTGTCGGGGATAGTGCAAGGGGATTGAAGTTTAGTTTAAATTTTCATGCAAGTATGATTAGTCATGCTCCTAAATCTGAGGTGACATATGGGTAAGGGCATGTAGGGAGTGTTCAAATTCCTGCAAGTGTAAGTGTAGATTTCAATTCCTACAAGCATAAGTGTAGATTTCAATTCCTGCAAGTGTGTCTGCATGTGTTGGTAAGGGGTCATAGCAGTTACTTGAGTGGAGACTCCTCATGTTCTCCCTACCAACGTATTCCTAAATCTGAGATGAGATGTCAGCCTCATTTGAGACAGAGCATGTAGAGTGTGACTTTCAATTTCTGCAATTTCAATTTTTGCAACTGTGAAGAGGTTTTCATGTGTTTCAGCAAGTGTGATTTTCAGTTTTTTTTATTTGGGTGTTGTAAGAACCCTTTTTTCAATATGATTTAAATATGAGTGTTAGCTTGGAACAACTCGCTCAGATCCTTGCGAAAGATGGGATTTCTTCTTCTCAAGAAGAGGAGATCTTGACAGCAGCCCATAGCTTAAATACTCCTCCAGAAACGAACGAGGAATCAACATCTGAGGAACTTGAGGAGAAAAATGAGGAGCTGCAACATGATCTGAGTGAGGGAAACTATGCCTACAAAAGCTATATTGAACGATGATTTCAAGCGACTACCAGGTTAGATTCTCTTAATTTTTCTTTTAATTTTGTTAATTTAGAGTTTCAGCAATAGATTTTGCATGCTTATACATATTTCCGACCCTTAGTTGCGAAATTGAAAGATAATATATTCTTATTACTTTTACGTGCTTGGCTACATTGGTTGTTTGACTACACGTAACTAATATTTAATTTCCAATTAGCATAGAGTAGGTAGGATAACGAATAAAACATCGATAAGAAAATAGGATGTCTAAATTGATTTTAGGAAGAATTTTGGTTGCTGACGATGAAAAACAAATTCCCTAATCTGTTTTTCATCTGCAATTTGTTCCATTTGCTCAATTTTTTTTTTTTTTGTGGCTACAATTCTAAGGAATTCCACGAATAACCTAGAGGATAACTCTTAGTTTTGAGAAAAATAATAATATTTTTTTTTGTGTGTCCATCCTTGGATCTGCAAATAATAAAACAGTTTTGGCCTTAGGATAAGATAAAACAAAATGAATAATAATAATAATAATAAAATATGATAAATGGTCTGCAAATTCATGAGTTTTTACCCACTGAACTGTCGTGGCATGCTGAAATAGTGATAAACTATGGTCGGTTGAATTCCATTTAAACTGTGCAAAAATTCGTTTCTTGCTGCAATAGTTTGTGGTTTGAAGTTGCCTATTCATTTCTGGTTTGAGTTGTCGTCTACAACACAAACAAACAAAATAATTGTGTCGTTAGTCTTCACCTGCATCCACGTTAGCAAGAAAATGAATCCAATGGTTTACTGCTCCACCTTCTCATCTCTGATGAATCAACATTTGGCTTGAATTCCGTTTGTATCTTTTCAATAATTGGGAAGCTGGCATTTTCTCTCCATGATTTTAGCATTCGATTCAGGCTTCATATCGATAATTGGACTATGTCGTTGATGGAGAAATATGGGCCAAAATCTTAACGATGTCATTATTTCTCGCCGCCTTTACTTAAATATTTATTAAAGTCAAAACAAATCACGGTGATATTATTCTACAACAACATGCTCCAACATTTCTTCCTGAGTAGATTCCTCGAATATCACCGCCAGTAATTGGCATGTAATCATTCTAGCACTATTCAATGGCTTCCTAAAACCTGCATTCCAACAATGAAACAAACATTACAACAAACATTGCAATAAAATCGGTTAAGAGCTAAAAAATGTCACACGATGTTAGAATAAATTGTCTGAGTTGTATCAGTCGAACATCTCCCGCCCAATATAGCCAATGATCTGTATCTTCACTGTCCACCCTGGCTTATCGGTCGATTAGGAAGGCTGATTCAAAATGTTTTCCACAAATAAGTCTAATGGTCGATCTCTCTATGATTTGGCTAATTGAATCAATTTTAAAAATGGAACCATTGTTCTACCTAACTATTTTATCCAAATGGTGGGCCGATTCTTCTGCCAAAATTTATAGAAAACTGTTCGAGAACTGCCATCTCATCCAGCTATCATAAATCATGGTCTCCTCTCTACACTTACCAATCTTCTTAGATTTGATTCACTCGATCGAGAGAGGTAGGAAGGTGAGACTCTTTACTCGTATCTTCACCCATTCTTTCCTTCTATTGGTCGCCAAGGGATGATGACCGATCGGTTTTTGACAGAATCAATTTAGTTTTTTTTTTTTTTTTCTGAACATTGGGCATAATTTGAAAGTTTAGCCATTCATTAGGGTGTACGATGTAGGTACAGTGGAGATCTAAACTTAATGGTAATGGATGAATTTTTTGAGTGAAAATTTTTCTCTAGTTTGCTAAGATTGCATCGTTGGCCCGACATCTATCCTAGGAATACGAGAGTCCTTCGTCTTGAGACGTGTTGTGGAAGGATCTGTCAGATAAAGGAAATCAAACGATCATTTTTGACATATATTTGGCTAACGGTCAAAATAAATTTTCCCCAAGCATACAATCCTTACACAACACTCCACGCTATGTGATGGTAAAGCCAAGCCGCCCTGCGTCGGTTTTTTCATTATGCGCCTTCTTCCAGCGAAACAAGTTTGACATTCATTGTGCATTATCAACATGACCGAGGCCATTATCCAGATGTATTGCAAGAAACTGGGCGATGGGGTGGATCTTCATATCCTCCAGCTCGATATTTTGTGCAGGTTGTGCAGGAAAGCAACCCAAACTACTCAACAAAACACTCTCACACGTTAAACTTGATAAACTTGCTCGATATTGCATAGCTCACAATGCACTTGCTTATGCAATGAATGATGAATTTTCTTGAGTTTTTCATCAGTAGACAACTTCAACATGACAGGGAGGGGGAAATACACTGTCTTTACGTTCAAAAACACATTGGGATCATGTCTTAGAAGAGATGGTGAGGCTTGCAAAGAATTTTTCATCAGAAAAGAAACTAAAAATTGGCCCAAGAGATTTATGTCGATCCTTGTGCCTATGCTGGATTTTATGCAGAAAGATGATTATTTTCTCATGCTCACTAAATATCTCTATTATACACAATGCTTCATTACACTAATGTTTTTGATGTCAGGAACGTTTGCTTGAGGATTGATACTGGATGCTTTGGAACACTATGCTTCAAAAATTTCATTATATCTAACGATGTCCAGGTCCGATCATACAACAATGCAATTGCGTTTAACGCAACAAATTGATTTCCCATTGCTTGCATAACTTTGACAATGAATCTAAGCAGCATGTTTACACTTTTCGAACTTTCGTGGCTTGAAGATTTGTTGAAAATAAAACCATAGTGCTCTTACATGCTTTGCAATGAATGACGAAGAATGCATATCTGACTTTGATTTTGAGTTCTTTGTTTTTTTTTCTTTGCATTATCTTTTCGTGTGGATTATCAGAATAAAACTAAAACCATAAAAATTATAAAACTATGAATGGAAAATACATAAAAATTGTAAAATTATGAAAATTACAAATGGATCTTTCATTCAGTTCCTGAAAATAATACGAATGCATGTTTTTTTTTTATGCTTCATGATAATTTGTTTTCTTCAAAGTCACTTTGCCAGCAATCAACAAGAAAAATAGCAAAGGTGAGAGGTAAAACTACACTTTATTTTTTAAATTCAATTTTCTCACCTTCGTACTAATTTCTGCAGTTTACAATGATCCCACATGTTTGATTGCAGGTTTAGTACTAACGTTTTTTAGGTTCAACGACCATCAATTTCGCTGCTAAAGATATTTTTCATGAATAACAACATTTTTCAGAAAAAACATGCTTTGATAAACAGTTTGAAGGAGTTGATCTTAATTATACATTTCATGATGATGTTGTTACACATGTATTTTACATGTTGTTACACATGTGTTACATGTTGTTACACATGTATTACATGCTATTACACATGTTTTTTACATGTTGTTACTCATGTATTTGTAACATGTTGTTACTACACCTATTCATAAACCATTTTGCGTCATGATATGCTTACCTAAATTACTCCTTGTCAGTACATTGATCATCCCTGTGTTGAAGCCATATTTCATTGCCTTATCCATCATGACTTCACACATTCCTATCTTTCTGAGTTGCATACATAATTTCCTTTATCTTTTTCAATTCATTTTTGCCTTTCCAGTTTTCCTTCTTAATAAAACAAACTCCCTTTCCATGATTACATTGTCTTGCCATACACATTGTTGCTACTGAGATCTATCTTTTAGTCCTACCAATCTTTTTATAAAAACTCGCGTTCACTGATGTGGGATTCCTTAAAGGCCACCTTTCAACAGTCTTGCCCCATCGACCTCAACACCTTATCTGGGAAATAGACTAGAGTCCATTTTGAGTACCTAGAGGCTTGCATGCCTTAATGGAAAGTTCTCTCGCTGACGATCATGGAAATACATCAATGTCCCTTGATCATAATATCTTGCATATGGCTTGACCTCAACACATCCATTATCACTTCGCAAGATGTACTCGGGTACCTTGGCTCTCATTGACATCGATGGTGAGTTTCCTCACATTGGTTAACGACATTCATCAATGGTCAGTAATCCAATGATTTCTCTTCTTGATCGACATCGACATATCCTTTCGCATGATTAGAATTGTACCATTGGGTTTGTAGCATGTGAAGACTATATACTTTTTTTGTCTCCCTCAACAGTAACAACAACATGACTTCAACTATATGAGAGTACTACCATCCACTTTCATACTTCCTCTTTTCCATGATTCATCAGTAGCAGTTCAGATCCCTCCACTTCGCATTCTCTGATTCAATAGTTACAGTAGTTGCAGTTACAACAGTTACAGTACATCAGTGCAACTACAACCGCAATTACATTTTCATGATCTTGTAGTAGTGACACCTTCCATCTTCCAATAGTCACAATCACATATTCTTTTCTCCAACGGTTACAACAATTGCAGCGACAACATCGGTCATATTTTCTTGATCCAGCAGCCACAACAGCTACATTTCTATTGCATAGTTCATCTACTTTTTGGGTGAGTGGATGTATGTTGTTTTCTAAGCTTTAATCACACAATTCCTTATATGTTGACTTGAATATTTTGGAAAATTTCCTCGCCACGCTCTCTTTCCTTCCATGAACTACACTAAGTTGCATGAGGGCATGCAACCGATTCAGTTGGGGGGGGGGGATATATTCACTACCTATTCACTACCAGTATTCCATTTTTCCACTATTATCACTCCATTTTTCATCTCATTTACTATTTACCAAATTTTCTTTTCCAACGATCCCCTGTTGCACTTTGCTTCATATGCATTGATATACATATTGGCATGATTCATAAAAGATATAGAAAAGGATTTTTTATACTCAGTGATGCTCTCTTATGCACATTGATAGCATATTATTTCCAGTGAGTATATGGCCAAATTATCGCAACAAGAAAATAAATAAGAGAAATGAATGTTGTTAACACAAGAACCAACATATTTTGTATTCATGGTTGTCAGACAAGAACCAACCATAAGAAAATTTCACATTTTGTTACACATGTATTACATGTTGTTACACATGTATTTTACATCATGGAAATATTCCTTATTAAAAAGACATCATCAATCAAAACCAAAGTTCAAATGCCAAAGGTTCTTCAGAATTTCCATGCATGCTTGCATGAGGACATGCAACAAGTTCAGTTGGGGGGGATGTTAGGACTCAGAAATGTCTCATTTTCATCCACCTTTCCCTTCACTATTCCTTACATTTCATCATCTCATTAACCTTCCATCATACCATTTTCATAAATAAATTTGGGTTTCACATTATTATTTTCCACTTTATTCACATAATTATTGTGATTAAATATTATAAATTAACATGTTTTCACTAATATCTCAAATATATGTGAGCTTTGTAATGTGTAGGAATATGTGAAGGTTTAACTCAAATGAATTCACATATATCTCCTCCACCATTTAAAGGAGATAATTATTCAAGCCTATTCTCAAGGAGAAGATCATGGAAGATTTGGTTGGCATATCTTATCTAAGATATGTGAGAGATGTGTGGAGGATTTGAAGGGATCATATCTTGTAATAATGGGAAAGTAGTTGAGAGTGGTTGAGAGAATAGTGGATCTGCAATTATGACACTCTTATCTTATCTTCAAGACTTTCATGTATATAAGAGAGTGTTCTCTCTTCATGAAGGGGGAGGCACATAATTCATAATTTAGTCTTGTAATTAGGAAAAGGGGATTCTTAGCTTTGATTCTTTCATTGTTATTCTTTCATGCTTTGTCATTTGATTCTGGTAATATAATTTGAGATTGATTTATTGTGTGAGATCACATATGTCATTTGCCGTTCAACTCTTCACATGTTGCATTGTTTTTCCCTTATACAATTTCTTGCTTTCCTAGATTAATTTGATTTCAACAAATTAGATTAGATTAGTTCTACTTCAGTCCTGCACATATAGTGTGTGTTCTTAGTAAGTCTATGAACTTGGATTGACAAATTAAATGGTTGGGAAAGTACTACAACGCAATTAATACATCAATGTTTTCACCCCACAATGCATGGGGTAGATAATAAAAATTTCATGTCAATTTAGAGTGAAGTTCATATATTATATTACTAGAATAGCCATATTAATTAAAGATGTTTTATATATGTCAATTGACAACATTATTAAAGTTGGAAAATAGAAATTTCATCAATAAATGCATATCAACTAGTCTTAATTAATATTAGGGTAAATTCATGAAGGTAGGTAACACTTTCATGACAATCGGATCTCCAAAATTTCGAAAGACATTTTTTCGGCCGAAATCTCTTTTTTTCGGCTGAAATATGTTTCGGCCAAACCTTTGAACGTCAAATCGAACGGTACCGTGACGACACCCTAGATTTTCGTGCAGAATTTTAGATGGACGAATTTTTTTCATCCGGTAACTTCTTTTCGCCCGAAAGATATTCTGATCGGAAAGCTATTTCGGCCGAAATATTTTTTCAGCCGAAAAATTCTTTCTGTTGAAAAGATGTTTATATATTTACCACACATCTTGACTGTTACAGTTTTCTAAGTTCTTGGCGAGTGTGAGTGATAGTGTGAGTGAGTTCTTGGTGAGTGTGAGTGATAGTGTTAGTGAGTTTGTTGGTGTGATCGTGTTGGCGCGGAGTTTGTTGGCACGGACGTGTTAGCGTGGTCGTGTTGGCACGGACGTGTTGGTGCGGATTTTGTTGGTGTGGTTGTGTTGGCGCGGATGTGTTGACGGGGATGTCGCCGACATGTTAGTGAGTTTGTTGGCGCGATATGTTGGCAGGCGGTCTTGCGGGTAGACAGGAGGTCGAGCGGTCAGAGCTGCAAGTAAGCCTAATCTCTGAAGTTTTAAATTTAAATTTAATTTCTTTAATTTTTTATTTTTAATTTAATTTAATTTTTAATTTTAATTTTAATTTAATTTCTGTAATTTTTAATTTAATTTATGGTATTTTCACTGTGACTTGGCCGCGGGGGGCTAGCCTTGTGGCCAAGTTGTGGGCACACCAACGACTTGGCCACATGGCTTCCCCCCCATGACCAAGTCACAATCCACGGGCTGTGACTTGGTTGCGGGGGGCCAGCCCTGTGGCCAAGCCATGGGTGTTTCCATGGCTTGGCCATAGGGTTGTCTCCCCGTGGCCAAGTCACAAACATAAGAAAAAATTTGAATTCCCCGGCCAATTCACTGCTAGATAAGGAATTTGAATATTACAATTTCTAAAGAAAATTTCTCGACTGTTAATATTACAATTTCTAAAGAAATTTCCAAACAAATGGAATCATTAAATTCCTTCATTAGGTTGTGCGATTTTGCATAGTCATTTTGTTATGTTTAAGTTGGTCTACTATATAGTCCTTATAATTATCTTTTTTTGGTTGAAATAATTTTAATATTTTTATAAATAAAACAGGTTTTTAATATTTTTATAAAAAAGAGAGGTTTGTTTAATTTTTTTACTTCTAAGGACTATGCATATTTATGCTTACACCGTAGCATGGATAAATATGCATTTTTACTCATCTCAACAACAACAATGTTGAATACACTCTACACTACAACAACAACATTAAATGCACTCTACCAAGATGCATATTTATCCTTACACAACAACATGGATAAATATGCATTTTGACTAAGTGCATTTAATGTTGTTACTGTTGAGATGATTAAAACATTAAATGGATAAATATGGATAAATTGTGTTGTTATTGAGAAGTTAAATTGTCTGAAAAACTCAATACAACATGGTTGTTGTTGTTGTTTATTTATCTTATAATTTATATATAACAGACACGGAATGGAATCTTTACAACATTTTTATTTATTTTAGCAAATCACATTTAATGTTGTTGTTATTGAGAAGTTAAATTATCTGAAAAACTCAATACAACATGGTTGTTGTTGTTTATTAATCTTATAATTTATATATAATAGACACATAATGGAATCTTTACAACATTGTTGTTGTTGTTTATTTATCTTATAATTTATAATGGAATATTTGTGAAATATACATAGAATGGAATATTTTTAAAACGTATATATTTAATTTTTTTTTAATAAATTTAAAAATAAAATAGGAAGACAATTTAAAAATTACATGTTTATATGTTAAAATTATACACACAAACAACAAATTTATAAACAATATGTATTTACTTTAAAATGTTAATTTGATATAGACATTAATCAATAATTTATAAACAATATGGATTTAGTGAATTTGATATAGACATTTAACAATCAAATATTAAGTTTTTAAATTTGATATAGAGATTTAACAATCAAATATTAAGAATAGAGTAATCATTTAAGTGATATGTTACTCTAAAAAAATAACTTGTAACACATCTCAAAAATAACAATTATAAGTTGAAAATATAATATATCATAGATACAACAACTACATTAAGCTCACACAACATGATATTGGAGAAAGTGAAAAGGAAATAGATATTATTAACTAAAAAAAATAGATATATTGATTGTTTCGAATAGATCTATTTTATGTTTTTTCAACTTTAACCCTCTCTAAACTCTTAAGAAATTCATTTTGATATAAAAACAAGATTTACAGAGAATTCTCTTACCCTTGCACCTCATATTTTTTTAATGACATATAGTTAGATGAATTTGTTGTTTATTAAATACATATACTTTTTTTAATGACCTATACATAAAAATAATGAGTTTAACCTAAGTGGGTTTCTACCTTTTTAATGACCTATAGGTGAATATATTGAGTAACCTTTTTAGTGATGAATATGCATTTTAAGTAAAAAATATGCTTACAATATACATGGATTGCACTATGGATTGCACTAGTATATGGACTATATTTTGTATATTTTTTATTTATGCATTATTTTTTATTGTTTATCAAAATAGACTAATATAAAAAAGTGACATTGCATATACACATTTTCATGGACACCATTTTTATTTTTGATGTGATTATTCCCCCAAAAAACTAAAAATACCCATTTGAAGAACATAGAGAAAAAAAATGGAATCATTTTGATAATATTGAATTTTCATTTCAAATGATTTTGAGAACACTGAGTTTCTTAAGTAATAAATTTTAGATGCAAATTATTAATAAATAGCAATTATTATATCATTACAAAATGGAGTAGTAGATGAATCTATTAGTAGTACTTCTGATAGATTTTCTTCAAAATTTCTAGCTCATCCACCCTTATTGAATTTTTAGGTTCCTAAGAGTCCTGCAATTTTTTAAGTTCTGGTTGACTAAAATCTCTCTAGAATTATTTTAATTAAGAGTTTAAAAAAAAAAACTTCAATTTACAACAAAATCTCAACCGAGAGTTGTAAAAAGCTCTAGTTTGAGAATTTTATCAAACCCCACCCTCATATCTTTTGATCTAATAGAATCAAATGTTACATTTTGGTAAAAAAGTATATATATGATAATATCATTGTTAAAAGTTTGTTAAAAGTAAATTGATCATCTTGTCGAATTCAAAGATGATCATTCTTTGTCATATTCAATCATTGATATTGGTGTGTTCTTTGAGGCCGAGGAAGACAATTGATGATTGTTTTTCTTCACATTTATGTTTCTGAAACGTTTATGGTCATGTTCATATCAAATACCTCATTACTATGGGAGAATACTACAAAATTGAGCAATATACAATCAGGCGATAGCTTTAGATCAAATAGATACCAATAGCACAACATGGTAGTCCCTCAATAGGAAAGCACTGAAATTCTGCAGAAGCTTCTAAAATGAGACTTTACAAATAAGACTTACATTTTTCCACTGATCCTTTAGTGGCATCTAAATCATTTCAAAATATGCCATTATGCCTTGTATTCAATGAGCTTCCTATTCCAATCTATGTTCCAATGCTTATAGGCAGTATATTCACTGTAGTGATTCCCTCAACCTCCATAATAGATACACCGAAATATGTAACAGTCACTTTGCATTCATAGAGAAACTGATAAAAGACGTCAATATTTCATGTCAAAACCTCATTTACAAATCTAGAAGAAAGAACAATTTTAAAATCTACAAAATATCACGTACAACAGATAGAAATAAACCTTGAAACACGGGGAAAATGTTCACTACAATTATTCCCACAACTAAAATATGTTACAATACTTTGCACTGTAACAAAATGACACAAGAAATAAACATTTCATGTCAATGTCTCATTTACAGAATGATAAGAAATAACAAATTTAAATCCAAACGTCTAACTTCAATGCCATGAATTGAGATACCAATTACAATTCCTCCAAAAATCAAGCTAGCTTCCATTTTCAACAAAGACGGGCTGAAAAGTATGAAGACTCATAAATGGAACATAATTAACGATACCAAAGAAAACTGATAAGAACACAACAAAAATTTCATAGCAGAAATGCAATTTGAACTTGCATCTTCATTCAAGAAAGTAAAAAATGCAATTTGAACTTACAACTTCATTCAAGAAAATAAAAAATGTAATCTGAACTTGCATCTCTGTTTAGAAAGTCAAACATTTCAACAACTCTTGTGAACTTGACCTAGGAGAATCTTCCTAAGTTTGTCCATGCACCCTTTCACAGTGATATCATAGATGGAATTACCCAAATTATTATAAATGTTAGAATAAATTTTTATAATATAAATGTTAGAATATATTTTTACTATATTATTTTGGAACTGTTGTTTATAGTCAATTTACAATTATGGTTTATAACATTTTTTATCTCAAATTTAATTTTTTTTGGAATTATGGTTTATAACATTTTTTATCTGAATTTTTTTTTTTTTTTAATTGGAAAATTATGATTTAAAATAAAATTTATATTTGGGTTAATTAAACATTTACTCACATATATGTGTGTGTGTGTGTGTGTGTGTGTGAACTATCTCACATATAATATATATGTGAGCTAGTTCATGCATATAATATATATGTTAGCTAGCTCGCATATAATATATGATAGGCCTCTGCTTATGTTAGCTTATGAGCTTTAACTATCCTATGCCTAATCTGATTCCATTGTAATTCCTCAAATCATTCGTATTACTTGGAGCTAAGTTGCGCATCACTCCTAGTTATAGTGAACATACTAGTGAACATATCTTAATCATAGAAGCATTACCATTAGTTAGTATAGATCCATATTACATATATAGGAAATGGTATACATCTTATCATATGTGTTAAGTTACTAATATAACATGACATATACCATATATAAGTTGGGCATCACTCCTAGTTATATTGTACATACTAGTGAACATACAATAATCATAGACTACCTAAATCATAGAAGCATTGTCATTTCTTTCTAGTGATATCCCATGTAGTTAATAAGAGATAAGATTAATATCACAACCCGTATTGATTATGGTAAATATGTAACACCTATTTGAACCTTAAGCTAAGTTGTTCTTGTATTACTGATATCATAGTAATGGAATGGCTCTATTCCCCTTGTATTGTAGGTTAAGATATTTCCTTTAGTTCTTATTATATACTTCCCTTTGTATTTAACAATCATGTTGTTTTCTTCATGACCCTATGTTATAGCTCATACACCAACCTTTCACTATATTTGGACAAATAGGGAAGAGGTTAGTAGTATCCATATTCAATGGACTTACTTCCTTATAATGATCATTGTTCTGGTACTAGGATCAGATTCACAGTATGGAATGTTATGGAATTAATGGGAAGCAATATCACTGGCTACTACACAATGAGATATTCAAACCAGTGTAATAAGTAGTTCATAATCAGACACATTACACATATGAGGAAGTTGTACTCATAGTTAGTTTTGTACTAATTTCCATATTCAAGTAATGGCAATCAATGGTAATAAGCTAAGATAATCGACAATCATTGGTAATAAGCTAAGATAATCCAAAATCAATCATGAAGGCGAAGAAGACATGTGTACGAGGACACACCAGAATAACTTCAATCATATGATGGCAAGAGAATGGACCTTGGGGATCTTGAGCTTAGGACACATGGGCCTTAGTAGAAGACTCCCACCTTCACTCCAATTTTATCCCAAATCTAAATATAACCTTCCTCGCCTTCATCTCGAAGGAAGACAAGGTGGAAAACCCCAACAAATTTATCCTAACTTCCCTCTTTAACATGGTCTACAGAATCATCACTAAAGTCATCTATGTGGAGGGGAGGCAAATCTTGGATTGGGTTATCCTTTCCACATGGTCATCCACTCTCTAAAAATTTCCAAAACCCTCGGTATTCTCTTAAAATTGGATATGTCTAAATCCCTCGATCAAATTATTACTTTCTCTTACCTTCCATTCTTACTTTTCAATCATGGTCAACTACTCCCCTTCTACTTTCTCCCCTTCCAATGGTGTCAGGCACAACGATCCCCTCTACAACTGTGTCAGGATCCATACCTGTTGGATGCATGAAATCGGATTTCCCATATAGACAACCCTTAATTCATTACCAGACTTTGACCCATGTACTCTTCCTATATTATTTGTTTCCATCATAATAAGTGTTTATCATGTTGTGACTTTGCCTTGCCACTTGTACTTTTGGAGAATTTCATCAACTTTATGTCCTAATATGTGTTTGTCTAAATATTGTTTCCATTTTTTTTGGATTTACCAAGGTTATTTGTGCTAATAGTAAGAAACAAAGATATATTTGAAATGGGTATGGGTAGTGGAGTTATGCATCACCCTATTATAATTGTGTCTAACATAAAGAACATTTCTATTAATTTTGTCTTATTTTTTTTTTCTTTCTTCATAATTTTTGTTGATCAATGTTGGAGATATGAACTCGTACTTGTCTTGTACTTAATTTTTCATGAATTTTCAAAAGATATATATTGAGGTGATATGTCGATATGAGAGTCTCCAAACATTCCTCGCAAACTCTCTAGGCTCTCCCAAGAAGGAAGAAAAGGAACCCCTTCTTTTACTGAGACTCTGAGTGACCAACGACAATCTCGTCAGAGAAGATGATCAAACGAGTATGTGAATAGAGCAACTCCATAATTTTCTCAAGCAAGTGCTATGGATGCAACCTTCTTAGATAGGTTGCACATTGATACTCCTACACTTGAGAATGTAGAGAATACCTCAGGGCAAGAGAATATTTTTTGTAATTTTCTTTGATTTTGTTTATTTTTGTTGTATTTTTGTGTATTTAAATTTATGTCAAGTTAAATGTTGTAATTACTTTCAAATGTGTGTGTTGACAATGAGTTCAGAGTGAGGGATGACAATGAAAGAGAGAGTGGGTTTCATGAAGATTCTAATGTTGGTGCAAAGGGTGAAGGTGGATTTAGGAGACATCGTTATCAAGAAACAAAAGATTACATGCATATGTCCACCTATCATTTGGATGTTGGTGATGAGCTTCAATGAGAAAGGATTACTGAAGCAATAAACCTTGAGTGATGCTCAAGTGTTAAAAGTATCTTGGAAAATGATTTGGACATCTTGGATATCCCTCAGGAGAGTAAACAAATATTGCATATTGTTTTGCATTCATTGAAAAACTTTATGGACACATATCAAAATATGGGGCCAACCGCTGACAGTTTTATTGACTTGATGAGGCAAGGAAAATCAGAGGTGATGAACCCTGATAAATGGGACATAGTAAAAAATAAAGTTTCAAAAGAAAATGGAAGTTCGATGTTCAAATTTAAAGATGGGCCAAAGTGAAAGATGTTGAAGATGCAATATTTTAAGCACCCCGACATTGCAGGACATCTGTATAACAGATGTTTGACATCATATGGAAAATTATCGTGGAATGATGAGGTTCCACATTATTTTGATAGACACGTTTATGCAGATTTTTTCATGGACATGCACCCTAATTATACTAGTCTACCGTCCGATTATTATGGGGCTGATAAAGAACGAACATATGATCGAAATTTGGCATATTGAACTGCGACAGTGTAGAAGCCTCCAAGACCTTTAGTATCTCGCCCAAAAAGGGAATTTGCTTCAAATTCAGAGTTGTGAGCTTCATCATAGGTTGGAAAATAGGCTAGGAATGTAATCGGGGAAAATTTGGAATCAATTTTTTATGGTGTTGATGTCTTTTTGAACCGTCGGCGAATGAAAGCCAATTATCAATCCATTTTTGTTTATAAAACAAATGCAGAGTTAGATACCGTGTCAGTAGAAGATCTTAAAGAGTATGCAAAAAAAAAATGTGATGATTGGAAGGAGGACATTCAGAATGATGAACCGAACAGCAGATTGGTATGTGTTCTAGTTAATACATTTTTGAAGCATTTTAGGATAATTTGATTCTAATTATAGATTTAGATACATATCATTGTATATATAGAAATAATTGACTTGTTATTGTCATTAATTTCATTTTGGCGATATGTTAAATGAATCTTCAGTAAATAGGGGACTTGATTCCAAAAGTTTAAATTTGGATGGGTTGAATCAGGTATGTGTTCTTTAATATCCACAGATTATCACTTTAGTTGTCCAATTTCCAATCTTTTGAATAAGATCAACAACATTTATAATTTTATATAAATTTGAACAAATTGAATCCTAGATTTAGTTCTTCATTGTGTTTTTCATAGATCCCTATTCCATCTCCTACTACTTGGGTAGGCTTGCCTCAATTCTCATTGGTAGAGTTTGAAGAGGGTGGGAGCTCATAGGTATCATTGCATGTTGAGAACAAATTTAGTTATATATTAAAATTTCAAATTGTTATTCAAATTATTAATTTAAAAGAATTATGTCTTAAACAATATTTAATTTATTGAATCATAGGTTGGCACATCACAGACATTACATGTTTTAAAATTTAAAACTACAATTTAATGTGTTAAAATCATTTAAATTTAATTTTCAAAATTTCAAATTTGAAATGTGTTATATAGGGTAATGTGGAGAAGAGAGTACCTCAGAGTGCACTTGGGGGGGAGATTGGGATTGAGGAGGAAGCGGAGGAAGAACCCATACATTGGAAGGATGCGTCCATTCATAATAATTCATAAATGTATGTTCATTGCACATTAATGAGTTTTAATTTTCTTTTATGTTGGGGTTTTATATAAAAGTGTCCAAGCTTATGTTGAATAATCTTATATTTTTTACTTTTATCAACTTTTTGTTTTCTCAAATTTTTAGTTTATCTCTTCTATTCAACACTTTGATCAATTATTTTGAAATATATAAAACCCATGTCTTAAATGGTACATTCAAACTTATTTAAGTTTAGATCATGATGAAGATCTAATTTTGAACTTGAACATTTGATTATTTGAGAACAGACTCTATCCCACATCAGAAAATGGGAAGTTTCTAAATTTTCTTCGATTTCATTTCTTGCCTTCTTGTCCAAGAATGGTGTAGTATGGAAAAATTTGTGTTTTCTACATACAATGAAGTGAATTCCTTCTTGCCTGGGTATTTTCAAACTCTTAACTAAATTGGTTACTAACCACAAAAAATAACATTCAAGTAGATTTACAAATAACTATGTATATGTATATCTGAACTAGCTCACACATATTGTATATGTGAGCTAGATCACACAAAATTTCAAAGAGAATTTAATTATATGTAATATGAATACATCCCAAAGATGAAAGATTTAAATGGTTTTTGAAGAATGACATAATATATGTGTAGATTTGTGTTTTCTTCATGTACATGAAAATTATATGAGAACATTTATTCTACCGTAGAAAGAGGAGATAAGTATTTTCTGGAAGAACGGTTTTTAAAATAGATATTTGTGAACTTTCATAGATATAAGTAATTTCTTGGAAGAATGGATTAATATGGAGATTTATGAGTCATTTAATTTGAAAGGACACTATGGAATTTGATTAGATGACCACTGCAGAAGAGGAATGTAAATGTGTTGAACCTGCACAGAATAGATCTAGCTAAACAATGATACACACATTTGCAGAGAGAATTGGAAAAAGAAGAAGAATGAGAGAAATAAATTGAAAGAATTCTCATTAACCGTTTCTACACTCAAAGAGTGAATAATTTACAATATATATAGAATAAATGAGTAACTAATGAGCCATAGTGGTGGTCTAGATTGATCTAGACACACACCAGCAGTTACAAGAGTAAATTGCCACCTAGTCTAGCCTCTTAGGAAGTTACGGGAGTGAATTGCCACCTAGTTGAGTTAACTAGTCAACTAGTCTTCAGTTAACTGACTGAACAAAGAGTAGTGAGTTGGTTATGATCTCAATGTTGCATGGTGACAAAACCAATGCAACATCTAAACTCAACTCAACTAGTAAAACTAAAGTGTGAACTGAAAGAGAATATTCTCCAGGTGGAATATTCTCCCCTAAAATATAGGAGACATGATAATGACTAATTATGACTAATAAACAAGGAATAACCTTAGGAAGAATAAATCTTAGGTGTGTCTGAAGTAACTCCAACACCCCCCCTGAACATCACTATGGTGAAAATAAAGAATGGGTCCCGACTACGAGGCCATGTTAGGTACCCAAATACAAAAGATACATTGAACTAAACGAGGAAAGAGGAAAAACCTCATGAGAACAAAACCCCCCCTCAAATTACAATGCATAAAATAAAAAATGATAAGGAACAAAAGATAGTTGCTAAACAACCATGTCCTTCACTCCAAGAAGACCACACAACTGTGCAATTTTGTACTCTTTGAAGATTTTGTTGAAGATATAGATGTCTGGATGGATTTGATGAAGTATATGCATCATTGATATTTCCACACATATCCACTTTATCTTCCTGTAATGAATAATATCCAAATAAAGTTTGGATGAAACTTCGAAAACCGTACTGCCGTTTCCAGAAAAATGCTGAAATTTTGTTGATTTTAAAACGATTATAGATTCACTTTCCGGACTCCATTTCAGACGATTTTTTTTTTGAAATTGGATATTTTCCCTAGAGGAATTCAAATATCCAATTTGTTTTTGCAAATTTTTCTCAGGAAATATCAGAATGGAGTTTGATATGCACGGCTCTCTTTTTGTCTCCTGAGATGCATGCATGGTGCATGCAAAAGTGTCTACATGTGACTCCTGAGATGCATGCCATATATCTTTCACATGAATTTCAGAAAACAAATCTAAAATGGAGTAGACATCATCTTCAATTAATGGAATACAAAATTCTACAAATACTTTTGTAGAAGACTCTTCATAATAAGAGGCTTGACCTTCTGATGGCTTCTCTTCTGCTCTATCTTTCCAATCTCCTGCATGAAATATTCACAATATTCTTTATTTCCAAATAGAACCTCCAATTTGGTCCATAATTCATTTGGAGTTGATTCTTGTGAGTCTTCATATACTTGATGGAGAATTTCAGGAGAAATAAAATAGAGGATACATCATATGGCCATATCTTGTCTATTGAGAAAATCATTTTTCTCATCGGTAGAATCAAGCTCTACTTCCATTTCCATTTTTATTTGGTATAAGCCTTTGCATCTTAGCAGAAGAAATTTTTTTGGCTTCCATTCCAAATAGTTATGAGGTGTGAGAAGTATTTCTGACGAACAATACATCTTTTTGTTGTCTTCAATCTTTTGTACCTGCAAAAAATAATTTGGTGTAGCTTTGCTTAGTAGTCTGTTGGATCGGATACCATGTAAATGTGTTGAACCTACATATAATAGATTTATCTAAACAATGATACACACATTTGTAGAGAGAGTTGGAAAAAGAAGAAGATTGAGAGAAAGAAATTGAAAGAATTCTCATTAATCGTTTCCACACTCAAAGAGGGAATAATTTACAATATATATAAAATACATGAGTAACTAATGAGCCATAGTGGTGGTCTAGATTGATATGGACACATACCAATAGTTACAAGAGTAAACTTCCACCTAGTTTAGTCTCTCAGGAAGTTACATGAGTGAACTACCACCTAGTTGAGTTAACTAGTCAACTAGTCTTCAGTTAACTGACTGAACAAAGAGTAGTGAGTTGGTGATGATCCCAAGGAAAGTGTGCATTAGTTGGTGATGATACAAATATTGCATGGTGACAAAACCAATGCAACATCTAAACTCAACTCAACTAGTCAAATTGAAGTGTGAACTGAAATAGAATATTCTCGAGGTGGAATATTCTCCCCTAAAATATAGGATACAGGATAATGACTAATTATGACTAATAAACAAGGAATAACCTTAGGAAAAATAAATCATAGGTGTGTCTGAAGTAACTCCAACCGAGAGAAGCATTTTACTATTGAGGAGATTAGTATTTTATTGTTGTTGGATTACTGAGAGGGGGGGTGAATCAGTAATAGCGTAATTATAATCCTTTTTCTTCAAATGTTATATCCGTGTAGAATTATTATCCAATAATGAGAAGTAAGAAATAAACAATCACACACATACACAGTACATCGGTGTTTTACATGGAAACCCAAATTGGGAGAAAACCACGGAATGCGTTTTTTTATATGTCTTGAAGAATTACATTCATTGGAAGCACCAACTTCCTTTGTTTTCTAGCTGCAACTGGGAGGCTCCAACCCCCTATTTTCTCAGGCTACAACCTAAGGGAAGCTCCAACTCCCCAATTCTCTGGCTATAAACAAAAGGAGGTTACAACCGCCTATGTTCTCCGGCTACAACCGGAAGGTGGCTACAACCACCTATCCTTGCCCCATCCTGTCACCCTAAAGTAGAAGTAGAATGATGGAACCACTGTCACACTATCACTGTGAGATATACCGTTGTAAACCTGTACAAATAAATCTGAACCATGCATCAACCATACATCAACCTGTACCTCAACATGTACCTTAAACAAGTTCATCAACCATGCACCAACCTATACCAAACAACCTGTAATCAACCTGTACCATAAATAAGTGCATTCAACCATGTAACAAGTATGTACCAATCATGTGTCAAATACTCATCAACTATGACTCATCAATATATACCAACATCATCAACTATACACTTCATGTATGTGCCAACTCATCAACTACTTGTCTCCACTATGTACTCAACATGTACCTCAACCAAAATCCATCATCAATTTCATCATCCAAATTTGATTTGTAGCTCTGTAATAGACCTGGTGTATATGATCACATTCTTGGAAACCTTCCTTAACTTTAAAAACAAGTGACTAGCATTTTCATCAAACGTTTCTTTAGTCTCACATGCCTAGTTTTGGATTAGTCAATAACCCTAACTTGAAGTAATCATAACTTTGAACCTGTAATGTATAAAGATCTGAAACTAATACACAACGTTCTTTAGTGTGTTTTATGAAATTCCTCCAGGTATCACTACTTGGAACCTATCAGAAAACGAGTTATAACAAAAATGACATACATTAATGAATTTTGGCTTATTCTAGAGAGAAACCTTGTAGAGATTGCCCCGCACGAAATATTCATTGAATTGATCTGAAACTATTACAAAGAATACTAAATACTATACCCTAACCAACACATTTTGTCTCACTGAATTTGGATCTTTTATGAAGAAGTTATGATGTTTTTAGCCGAAACACTTGTTTTTGACTAGTTTGAGGACTAGCCACAAACTCTATTTTCCACGGAGTATAATATGTCCACCTATCCTTTGGATGTTGGTGTTGAGGTTCAATGGGAAAGGATTACTAAATAAATAAGCCTTGAGCGATGCTTAGGTGTTAAAAGTAGCTTAGAAAATGATTTGGAGATCTTGGATATCCCTCAGGAAAGTAAACAAATATTGCATATTGTTTTGCATTCATTGAAAATTTTTATGGACACATATCAAAATATGGGGCCAACCGCTGACAGTTTTATTGACTTGATGAGGCAGGGAAAATCAGAGGTGATGGGCCCTGATAAATGGGACGTAGTAAAAAATAAACTTTCAAAAGAAAACGGAATTTCGATGTTCAAATTCAAAGATGGGACAAAGTGAAAGATGTTGAAGGTGCAATATTTTAAGCACCCCGACATTGCAGGATATATGTATAACAGATGTTTGGTAGCATATGGGAAATTATCGTGGAACGATGAGGTTACACATTATTTTGATAGACATGTTTATGTGGATTTTTTCATGGACATGCACCCTGATTATACTAGTTTATCGTCTGATTATTATGGAGCTGATAAAGAATGGACATATGATAAAAAAATGGGCATATTGAAATGCGACAGTGAAGAGGCCTCCACGACCTTTAGTATCTCGCCCAAAAAGGAAATTTTCTTCACATTTAGAGTTGTGAGCTTTATCATAGGTTGGAAAAGAGGCTAGGAATGAAATCGAGAAAAAATTGGAATCAAGTTGTTATGGTGTTGATGTCTTTTTGAACCGTCGGCGAACAAAAGCCAATTATCAGACCATTTTTGTTTATAAAACAAATGCAGAGTTAGATACCATGTCAGTAGAAGATCTTAATGAGTATGAAAAAAAATTCTGTGATCGTTGGAAGGAGGACATTCAGAATGATAAACCGAACAGCAGATTGGTATGTGTTCTAGTTAATACATTTTTTAAGCATTTTAGGATAGTTTGTTTCTAATTATAGATCTAAATACATATCATTGTATATATAGAAATAATTGAGTTGTTATTGTCATTAATTTCATTTGGGCGATATGTTAAATGAATCTTCAATAAATAGGGAACTTGATTCCAAAAGTTTAAATTTGGATGGGTTGAATTAGGTATGTGTTCTCTAATATCCACAGATTACCACTTTAGTTGTCCAATTTCCAATCTTTTGAATAAGATCAGCAAAATTTATAATTTTATATCAATTTGAACAAAGTGAATCCTATATTTAGTTCTTCGTTTTGTTTTTCATAGATCCATATTCCATCTCCTACTACTTGGGCAGGCTTGTCTCAATTCTCGTTGGTAGAGTTTGAAGAGGGTGGGAATTCAAAGGTATCATTGCATGTTGAGAACAAATTTAGTTATATATTAAAATTTCAAATTGTCATTTAAATTATTAATTTGAAAGAATTATGTCTTAAACAACATTTAATTTATTGAATCATAGGTTGGCACTTCACAGGCATTACATGTTTTAAAATTTAAAACTACAATTTAATGTGTTAAAATCATTTAAATTTAATTTTCAAAATTTCAAATTTGAAATGTGTTATATAGGGTAATGTGGAGAAGAGAGTACCTGAGAGTGTGTTTGGGAGGGAGATTGGGATTGAAGAGGAAGCGGAGGAAGAACCCATACATGGGAAGGATGCGTCCATTCATAATGATTCATAAATGTATGTTCATTGTACATTAATGAGTTTTAATTTTCTTTTATGTTGGGGTTTTATATAAAAGTGTTCAAGCTTATGTTGAATAATCTTATATTTTTTACTTTTATCAATTTTTTGTTTTCTCAAATTTTTAGTTTATCTCTTATATTCAACACTTTGATCAATTATTTTGAAAAATATAGAACCCATGTCTTAAATGGTACATTCAATCTTATTTAAGTTTAGATCATGATGAAGATCTAATTTTGAACTTGAACATTTGATTATTTGAGAACAGACTCTATCCCACATTAGAGAAGGGGAAGTTTCTAAATTTTATTCGATTGTATTTCTTGCCTTCTTGTCCAAGAATGGTGTAGTATGGAAAAAATTGTGTTTTCTACATACAACGAAGTGAATTCCTTCTTGCCAGGGTATTTTCAAACTCTTAACTAAATTGGTTACTAACCACAAAAAATAACATTCAAGTAGATTTACAAATAACTATGTATATGTATATCTGAGCTAGCTCACACATATTGTATATATGAGCTAGCCCACATATTGTATATGTGAGTTAGATCACGCATAATTTCAAAGAGAATTTGATTATATGTAATATGAATACATCCCAAAGATGAAAGATTTAAATGGTTTTTGAAGAATGACATAATATATGTGTAGATTTGTGTTTTCTTCATGTATACGAAAGATTATATGAGAACATTTATTCTACCATAGAAAGAGGAGATAAGTATTTTCCGGAAGAATAGTTTTTAAAATAGAGATTTGTGAACTTTCATAGATATAAGTGATTTCTTGGAAGAATGACTTAATATGGAGATTTATGAGTCATTTAATTCGAAAGGGCATTATGGAATTTGATTATATGACCACTGCAGAAGAGGAATGTAAATGTGTTGAACCTGCATAGAATAGATCTAGCTAAACAATGATACACACCTTTGCAGAGAGAATTGGAAAAAGAAGAAGAATGAGAGAAATAAATTGAAAGAATTCTCATTAACCGTTTCCACACTCAAAGAGTGAATAATTTACAATATATATAAAATACATGAGTAACTAATGAGCCATAGTTGTGGTCTAGATTGATTTATACACACACCAGCAATTACAAGAGTAAACCGCCACCTACTCTAGTCTCTTAGGAAGTTACGGGAGTGAACTGCCACCTAGTTGAGTTAACTAGTCAACTAGTCTTCAGTTAACTAACTGAACAAAGAGTAGTGAGTTGGTAATGATCCCAATGTTGCATGGTGACAAAACCAATGCAACATCTAAACTCAACTCAACTAGTAAAACTGAAGTGTGAACTGAAAGAGAATATTATCCAGGTAGGATATTCTCCCCTAAAATATAGGAGACATGATAATGACTAATTATGACTAATAAACAAGGAATAACCTTAGGAAAAATAAATCCTAGGTGTGTCTGAAGTAACTCTAACACCCCCCCTGAACATCACTATGGTGAAAATAAAGAATGGGTCCCGACTACGAGGCCATGTTAGGTACCCAAATACAAAAGATACACAGAATTAAACGAGGAAAGAGGGAAAACCTCATGGGAACAAAACGCCCCCTCAAATTACAATGCATAAAATAAAAAATGACAATGAACAAAAGACAGTTGCTAAACAATCATGTCCTTCACTCCAAGAAGACCACGCAACTATGCAAGTTTGTGCTCTTTGAAGATTTTGTTGAAGATGTAGATGTCTGCATGGATCTGATGAAGTATATGCATCATTGATATTTCCACACATATCCACTTTATCTTATTGTAATGAATAATATCCAAATAAAGTTTGGATGAAACTTTGAAAACCGTACCTCCGTTTCCAGAAAAATGCTAAAATTTTGTTAATTTTAAAACGATCATAGCTTCACTTTCCAGACTCCATTTTGGATGATTTTGTTTTTGAAATTGGATATTTTCTTGAGAGGAATTCAAATATCCAATTTGTTTTTTACAAATTTTTCTTAGGAAATATCAGAATGGAGTTTGATATGTGCGGCTCTCTTTTTGTCTCCTGAGATGCATGCATGGTGCATGCAAAAGTGTCTACATGTGACTCCTGAGATGCATGCCATATATCTTTCACATGAATTTCAGAAAAAATAAATAAATAAATAAATAAATAAAATAAAATAAAATAAAATCTAAAATGGAGTAGACATCATCTTCAATTAATGGAATACAAAATTCTAGAAATACTTTTATAGAAGACTCTTCATAATAAAAGGCTTGATCTTCTGATGGCTTCTCTTCTGGCTCTATCTTTCCATTCTCCTGCATGAAATATTCACAATATTCTTTATTTCCAAATAAAACTTCCAATCTGGTCCATAATTCATTTGGAGTTGATTCTTTTGAGTCATCATATACTTGACGGAGAATTTTAGGAGAAATAAAATAGAGGATACATCCTATGGCCATATCTTGTCTATTGAGAAAATCGTTTTTCTCATTGGTAGAATCAGGCTCTACCTCCATTTCCATGGTTATTTGGTATAAGCCTTTGCATCTTAGTAGAAGCAAAAATTTTGGCTTCCATTCCAAATAGTTATGAGGTATGAGAAGTATTTCCAACGAACAATCCATCTTTTTGATGTCTTCAATCTTTTGTACCTACAAAAAATAATTTGGTGTAGCTTTGCTTAGTAGTTCATTGGCTCTGATGCCATGTAAATGTGTTGAACCTTCACAGAATAGATTTAGCTAAACAATGATACACACATTTGCAAAGAGATTTGGAAAAAGAAGAAGAATGAGAGAAAGAAATTGAAAGGATTATCATTAACTGTTTCTACACTCAAAGAGTGAATACTTTACAATATATATAGAATAAATGAGTAACTAATGAGCCATAGTGGTGGTCTAGATTGATCTGGATACACACCAACAGTTAGAAGAGTAAACTTCCACCTAGTCTAGTCTCTCAGGAAGTTACAGGAGTGAACTGCCACCTAGCTGAGTTAACTAGTCAACTAGTCTTTAGTTATCTGATTGAAAAAAGAGTAGTGAGTTGGTGATGATCCCAAGGCAAGTGCGCATTAGTTGGTGATGATACCAATGTTTCATGGTGAAAAAACCAATGCAACATCTAAACTCAACTCAACTAGTCAAACTGAAGTGTGAACTCAAAGAGAATATTCTCCAGGTGGAATATTCTCCCCTAAAATATAGGATACATGATAATGACTAATTATGACTAATAAACAAAGAATAACCTTAGGAAAAATAAATCCTAGGTGTGTCTAAAGTAACTCCAACACCCCCCTGAACATCACTATGGTGAAAATAAAGAATGGGTCCCGACTACGAGGCCATGTTAGGTACCCAAATACAAAAGATACACTGAACTAAACGGGGAAAGAGGAAAAACCTCATGGGAACAAAATCCCCCCTCAAATTACAATGCATAAAATAAAAAATGATAAGGAACAAAAGACAGTTGCTAAACAACCATGTCCTTCACTCCAAGAAGACCACGCAACTGTGCAAGTTTGTGCTCTTTGAAGATTTTGTTGAAGATGTAGATGTCTGCATGGATCTCATGAAGTATATGCATCATTGATATTTCCACACATATCCACTTTATCTTCTTGTAATGAATAATATCCAAATAAATTTTGGATGAAACTTTGAAAACCGTACAGTCGTTTCCAGAAAAATGCTGAAATTTTGTTGATTTTAAAGAAATCATTGGTTCACTTTCCGGACTCTGTTTCGGACGATTTTGTTTTTGAAATTGGATATTTTCTTGAGAGGAATTCAAATATCCAATTTGTTTCTGCAAATGTTTCTTAGGAAATATCATAATGGAGTCTGATATGCGCAGCTCTCTTTTTGTCTCCTGTGATGCATGCATGGTGCATGCAAAAGTGTCTACATGTGACTCCTGAGATGCATGCCATATATCTTTCACATGAATTTCAGAAAACAAATCTAAAATGGAGTAGATATCATCTTCAATTAATGGAATACAAAATTCTACAAATACTTTTGTTGAAGACTCTTCATAATAAGAGGCTTGATCTTCTGATGGCTTCTCTTCTAGCTCTATCTTTCCAATCTCCTGCATGAAATATTCACAATATTCTTTATTTCTAAATAGAACCTCCAATCTAGTCCATAATTCATTTGGAGTTGATTCTTGTGAGTCATCATATACTTGATGGAGAATTTTAGGAGAAATAAAATAGAGGATACATCTTATGGCCATATCTTGTCTATTGAGAAAATTGTTTTTCTCATCGCTAGAATCAAGCTCTACTTCCATTTCCATCGTTATTTGGTATAAGCTTTTGCATCTTAGCAGAAGAATTTTTTTTGGCTTGCATTTCAAATAGTTATGAGGCGTGATGTTGGAAGATTGGTTGTTGTCATTGATGTCAACCCTAGTCATGGGTTTTGGACCAGAATATTGATGAAGTTATTTGGACATGAAGGAAAATGAAAATGAAGATACAACACC
>JZKD02S2045593.1:192853-208635 GCA_000966675.3 Picea glauca | reverse complement strand
TTTCGTTATGCGCATAAAACCAAGGTTGAGGGATTCATACATGCAGGAAATACAAGTGGTTCTTAAGAGCACATCTATTGGCCACCCTTGTAACCCCTGTTGGTACCCCTTCGAGTGGTAGCACATCAGATAACACCTATGTACAGATCGGCCTAGATTTCCTGAAGCCCTCTTTAGATAAACCTATAGGCCACCGGAATGCTATAGTGTCACCGAGAACAACACTAGGGAAGATACTCTCTAGTACTTGGGTAGTCGGGTAGTACAGCTAAGGGTACGGTCTATCCTCCTTAGTTAGTGCCCTAAGATATTGGGCCGAGTACTACTATTGGACCCCGCACGTATATCAGAGACCTATAGCATAGGGCAAACCCTTGTCTGTAGAACCCTTGAATACCTAACCCTTGGGGGACAGAAACTTAAACAAATTAAAACAGACCAGATCTATTGTTGCACAACTGTGTTCAGGTTGCCAAGTAAATACACATTTCTTCCTGGTTAAGCATTTGGGGATTTCA
Organism: Picea glauca; assembly: GCA_000966675.3. Classification (NCBI taxonomy): domain Eukaryota; kingdom Viridiplantae; phylum Streptophyta; class Pinopsida; order Pinales; family Pinaceae; genus Picea; species Picea glauca. The sequence goes on along the minus strand of JZKD02S2045593.1, from coordinate 208,117 downwards.
TCACCGCAGTATTCTTCAGACCGAAGTATAACTCCGCAGGTGTAAAAGAAAAAGAAAAAAGTCTAGAAATTGTTTCACCACTATTTGAGACCTATTCCATTGGATTCATCCCTCCGCCCTTATCACATTCATCCATATCATTTTCGGCAAATTTTTTGACCCCGCCCGCCCCTTTTTAGTTCACCCATCCTCATGGCCCATACCCGTAGCCAAGATCTGGAAACTCACTTCAACACCTTGCAATCTGGTTTCCTCGAGACCCAAAAAGAAGTGAAACAACTCGGTGCTACTATTTCCTCCATCAATTCATCCATCAATACAACCATAAATACAACCATGCAATCCTCAATGGAGGAAGTCAAACAAGAACCGACCACCCAGCTTGAATCTGTCTTTGCATCCCTCTGCACCAAACTAAAGATCCCCACAGATGACCATTTCTCTGAAGCACCTCCAAAGACCAAAGGCAGACATTCCTCCCATTCCCATACCTTTCAGCACCATCACTTTCAACGTGACCTACGCCTTCCATGGGTGGATGTGACCAAATTTTATGGCTCAGACCCCACTAGTTGGGTAACCCCAATGGAACATTATTTCTCTTTATACGGCATCATAGATGACTTGGCCAAACTCTCGTATGGTGTTCTCCATCTAGATCAAGAACATTGGCAATGGTGGCAATGGAGAAAAACTTCCCGTCAAGGATATATTGTTTGGACCCAATTTGTGACTGAGCTTTATGAATGCTTTGACATGGACACAAACCATTTGGGCCGTTTGACAAAGTTGAAACAATCCAAAATAGTAGAAGACTTCATAGCTGCCTTTGAGCACCTGGCTTTTCGAACAGAGGGCATGATTGATGCTTTCTTTCGAGAGTGTTTTATCAGAGGCCTCAAGGAGGAGATTTGGGCCCATGTTCTCATGGCTCGACCCTCGACTTGGGTGGAGGCTACTAAAAGAGCTAAAGAAGAACAACAGGTTGTATCATCTCAAAACTGAAAACCCTCCTTTATCCCTCGCCCTAAACCCGTCACTCCCACTACTCCCTCCACCCCATTAAAGATCCAAAAATTGACTAGGGATGAAATGGTTGAACGCCAACTCAAAGGCCTTTATTATAATTGTGATGAAAAATATTTCCCAGGCCACAAGTGTAAGGAAAAAAATCTTTTTATGGCCATCTCTGAGGATATTTCAGAAGAGGATGTTGAAACTCCCCTTATGTATGAGTCACCTGAAATCACTGACATAACCCCTCCCTTAGACCCTCCCGAAGCAGAACCCATCATTTCCCTCAATGCTCTCACTGGTTTTTCCACTCCCCAAACCCTCAAGTTAATCAGTTACATCAAGCATCGGAAGGTCATCATTTTGGTTGATAGTGGAAGCACCCATAATTTTATTCATCGTCGCATTGCCCAAGAAACTCATTGCTACATCCATGCTGTCAACAATTTCCAAATCATGATTGCCAATGGTGGTTCCATGAAATGTGGAGGGTGTTGTAAAAATGTGTGTCTCCAAATCGGTGACTACCACCTAAAATCCCATATGTTTTCTATCGACATGGGTGGTTGTGACATTGTGTTGGGTGTAGACTGGCTAAGAACTTTGGGTCCCATTCTCATGGATTTTCAGGCATTAACCATGCAATTCTACTAGGAAGGCCACCAATATAAATTCCAAGGCATCACTGCTAGTTCACTTGAGGTCATTAGTTCCCATCGCATGGAAAAGATGCTAAAAAAAGGTCATTCTAGTGTCATTACCCAACTCCATGCCATACAAGCAACAGAGACACCCCTGGTGCCGCATGACCTCCAAGCTCTCCTTTCTAAACATCATATGGTTTTTTCCACTTCCGAAGGACTCCCTCCTTCCCGCGGTGTTCATGATCATTCCATTCCCCTTGTACCCGGAAGCCTTCCTCCCAATATCCGTCCACATTGCCACCCCTTTTCACAAAAAAATGAAATTGAGAAAATGGTCCAAGAACTCCTTAATGCAGGCATTATCTACCCTAGTACGAGCCCTTACTCTTCTCCTGTAGTCATGGTCCTAAAGAAAGAAGGTTCTTGGAGAATGTGTCCTGACTTTCATGCCCTCAAAAAACTGACCATTAAAGACAAATTTCCCATTCCTGTCATTGATGACCTCCTGGATGAATTGAGTGGCGCCCAATTCTTTACTAAACTTGATCTTCGATCGGGCTATCACCAGATACGTATGAAAGAGGTAGACATTCCCAAGACAACCTTTCGCACTCATGAGGGCCACTATGAGTTTTTGGTCATGCCCTTTGGCTTGTGTAATGCCCCCTCCACCTTCCAAAGCCTCATGAATCATGTATTCCGTCCCTTTCTCCATCATTTTGTCTTAGTTTTCTTTGATGATATCCTCATCTATAGAAAAACCTGGACAGACCATCTTACTCATGTGGATCAAGTTCTACATCTCCTCTCCCAGCACCAACTTTTCTTGAAACAATCTAAATGTGCTTTTGGTGCCTCAGAAGTAGAATACTTGGCTCATCTGGTTGGCAAGGATGGCGTCAGTGTGGATCCGAAAAAGATTGAAGATATGCACAACTGGCCGCAACCAAAGACTCTCAAAAGCTTGCGTGGATTTTTGGGCTTAACAGGGTATTATTGCAAGTTTGTTAAGAACTACGGAAAGATTGCAACACCTCTCACTGCTCTCCTAAAAAATAACTCTTTCACTTGGACTCCAGTCGCTGCTCAAGCTTTTCAAACCTTGAAGATGGCCATGTGCACCACTCCGGTTCTGGCCCTTCCTGATTTCACGAAGACCTTTGTGTTGGAATGTGATGCCTCAGGGAAAGGAATTGGCACTATCCTTATGCAAGAGGGTCAACCTTTGGCCTTCACTAGCAAACAACTATCTGAAAGGAATCTGGGAAAACCCATTTATGAAAAGGAAATGTTGGCTATTCTGCATACCGTTGATCTGTGGCGCCCTTATCTCTTGGGGCAACGCTTCCAAATTAATACCAACCATCAAAGCCTCAAGTACTTTCTGGAACAACACATTTTCTCCCAGGAGCAACAAAAATGGGTGACTAAGCTCTTTGGTTATGATTATGAGATCATTTACAAGAAGTGAAAAGACAATGTTGTGGCAGATGCACTGTCCTAAAAATATGAAGAAGAAGGATCCCTTTTTTCTCTTTCCTTCATTGTACCTGATTGGCTCCAAGATATGCGCCAGGAATGGCTTCAAGATCCCAAAAGTTTGCATCTGATCCAGTAATTTCAGACCAAGGCTCCGGCTCCCTCAGGGTACTCTTGGCTCCAAGATGAGATTTGATACAAAGGCTGTTTGTATTTAAGTAAACAATAAAAGCTTAAATCCATGGTACTTTCTGAGCTTCATGCTACACCCACACTGGGGCACTCAGGGTTCACCAAAACATATGAAAAAGTCAAATGTTCTTTTTTCTGGGATGGTATGAAACAGGACATCCGTAATTTTGTCGTTGAATGTGAGGTGTGTCAATGCAACAAGGGAGAAACATTCAAATCTTCGGGCACACTACAACCGCTTTTGATTCCACCTGCTATTTGGAAGGATATCTCTATGGACTTTATTATCGGCTTACCCAAATCAGGGTATAAATCAGTCATAATGGTGGTTGTGGATCACCTTTCCAAGTATTCTCATTTCTACGCTCTTCAACACCCATTTACTGCATCCACGGTGGCTCAACTTTTCATGGACCAGGTCTTCAAGCTTCATGGAATGCCGCACTCTATTGTTTCTGATCGTGACCCAACTTTCACAAGCAATTTTTGGCAAGAACTGTTTAAGCTACAAGGCATCCAATTCCATCTCAGCACAGCTTATCATCCCCAGACTGATGGTCAAACGAAAGTTGTCAACAAGTGTTTGGAAACATATCTTAGGTGTTTTGCCTCTGAAAAACAACATCAGTGGGCTCAATGGCTACCCCTAGCCAAATGGTGGTACAACACTTCCTACCATACATCTACTTGCATGAATCCTTTTGAAGTGGTATATGGATAGAATCCACCTTCAGTTCTCTCATACTTACCGGGTACCTCGAAGGTCCAGGCGGTTGACCAAACACTTACAGTTCGAGAGGATATTCTTTGTAACCTTAAAGAGAACTTGGCCATGGCACATAATCGCATGAAGCAACAATCAGATCAAGGTCTCTCTGAACGTCAATTTGCAGAAGGGGATCGGGTGTTTCTGCGACTGCAACCATACAAGCAAACTTCCCTCAAGGCTGAGCATTGTCAGAAGCTAGTGCCCAAATTTTATGGTCCTTATATAGTTCTCAAGCATGTGGGACAAGTCGCATATCAGTTAGCTCTGCCCAGTCAGTTGAATCTACATCTAGTTTTTCATGTTTCATGCTTAAAGAAGGTGATTGGAACTAGGTGCCAAATTCAAACCAACCTTCCCGAGTTAGCTGAAGAAGGATCCATTTGGCTACATCCAGAAGCAGTTTTGGACCAGCATGAGCGTCGCCTGCGTCAGAGAACCATCAAGGAAGTTCTAGTCCAGTGGAAAGATACGACTCCAGCAGATGCCACTTGGAAACCAGCTACCATTCTGCAGCAGTTTCCACATATCAAGCCTTGAGGACAAGGCTGTTTTTAAGGGGGAGGACATGTTAGGGTCCTAACCTGCACATAGGTAGATCAATATATTCAGATGTAATAAAGGTCAATATTAATAAGTCCTTTCAATAAAATAGAATAAGGCAGATGTAAGAAGACCTAATAGAAGCTTCCGCTTCTAGAAGGTTCTTCCTCTAGATGCTTCTCTTGATAGACATATTTAGTATAAATAAGGGTCGAGGGTATGAAAACCCTAGCTTGGATATTATTGTAACACATCGCTGCTTGATTGGAGGTTTCCCCCTCGAAGAGGCCCGTGAACATTTCTTTCTGAATCAAAGTGTTATTTTTGTTGTTGTTCTTATATCATTTATGTGTTATTGTGGAGATTATGCTGGATATATTACTGATATTCTACCATTTTTAACATTTTATTTATGTTCTGCATATTTATTATATCTGGTATCTTGCACTGTAACAATGTTGTAGGCCACTGTGGTGCAACCTGCGTCGATCCTAGATCGTTGCACCCTTAACACTGAGCAAGGTGTGATGATCTTTCTTTACAAGGATTTTTTACAAAGGAAAAGATAATTTAATCTCTTTGGGAAATTTCATCTTCATTCTTCTTCAGGGATTAAGGAAATTGATCCTTCTAAAGACAAAGGATAGGTGTACATCATTAACAATCATAAGGGTGAAGAAAATAATGTGTAACAATGGATTTGGGATTTGTCTTAATCTTTGGTGGAGAGGAATTAGCTCAACATATTCTATAGCCATGGATATCTGCCACTATGACTCGAACCATTGTGATCTATGTGAAACAAGAATACCATGGAGGGGTTTGAGAATATGTAAGCACCAAACCATTGATAGTTAGGACATGTTATCAAAGAATATAGAACCTTTGTGCAAATCCTTTCACAAGTGATAAGAAAAGTGTAACATGGAAGTGTTACCACTGTCACCTTAGTAATCACTCCCCTCATTTTAGTGAAGGATGAAATCCAACACAAGGGAGGCTTCCCTAGTAATCTCAAGGAATCCTATAGCAATATGGGATCAATTCTACGTCCCCCTATATTAGTTACTCAAATATACCACCACTAAATCAAATTTTTTGAGGTGACTATAAGGTGGTTCAATCAAGCAATTTCTAGATTTTTTTGTAAGAAGTATCCAAGACAAATTGTGAATTTAACAAGTTACAATAGGCCAAGAGGGTACCCCAAACACTAAAAATAAGAGAAAAATCCATGTTTGTGAAAAATGTGTGTGAAATATTTTGGGTATGTGTTATATTCTTTGCACGCTTAGCTTTAGTATTTTCTATGTTGCGTCGGGTGCAAAGGGAGGTTTGAGGGCAGCGCCCCTGAGAAAATATATTTTCCTCAGGAAATGTGTTGCATTTTTGCCTCAATTTCCATGTCTATTGTTGGGAGATTTTTTGGCACATGGTTTTTGCCAATGGTTTTCTATTTTTGGTTAAGGAATTACGGTTGTTGACTAATCCAGGTCATTAGGTTAGGGTTTTGGATGTCGTTGGATCCTATATGTATATTTTATTGTAAAAAATGTATCACTATGAATGAATATAGAATATGTTGGTTTTCCCAATTTGGGTTTCCAGGGGAAAAATCTCTGTGTAATGTGTGTATTTTCCATTGTATCTTTTATGTTCTTTTATTGAAAATTTGTTTGGAGTAAAATATTGTAGAAGGTTAAATATACATTTGGTATCAGAGCTTTGTTGGCTTCAGGGGGACACCTTTGTGATCAAGGGTTTGGCTCAGGACTATGATAAACCTTGTTACGGTAGGATATCTGTGGTATTGATTTTTCACGTGAAAAGAAATGGCGAGCAGTTTGAATTTGAAGATCGAGAAGTTTAATGGGAAAAGTTTTGAGTTGTGGAAGATCAAGATGGAAGATCTGTTGGTGGAAAGATATCAGTGGATCGCAGTGTATCCAGGCATTGCACCTACATGAACTTCAATAGATGACTGGAAAAAGTTGGATAAGAAGGTGAAGAGAACAATCTGACTGTGTCCTTAAGATTCGGTATTATTGAATGTGTCATAGGAAGCTACAACCAAATATTTATGGGATAAGTTGGGGAAGTTGTATAAGTCTAAGTCCCTAGTAAATAAACTATTCCTGAGAAAGAAGTTGTATAACCCGAGGATGAGAGATGTAGAATCAGTGGTAGATCATTTGAATGCCTTCAATATTGTGGTAAGTGAGTTATTATCTGCTGAGATTAAAATTTTGGATGAAGATAAGTGTATTAGTTTCTTGTTCTCTTTACCAAACTTGTGGGATAGTCTAGTTGTGGCCATAGGTAGTAATATAATTGCCTTAAGTTTGATGAAGTGGTCTCATTCTTGTTGTCAGAGGAGATGAGACAAAACAACATGGAAGGATAGAGAACAGATGCATTATTTGCAAGAGGACGCTCCCAGGAAAGAAATAGATCTAAGTCCTCAAGTGGGAGATCTAATTCTAAAGTAATATCTAAGTCTCCCGGAAATTTTGTAAAGGTATGTTGGAGATGTGTAAAAGAATGGCACTACAAGCATAAGTGTAGATCAAAAGTTGAGAAAAATAAGGGATTTGAAGAATATCCTTCTATATAATAAAAGACCTCCAAGGAAGAAGGAAGGGATGTGTACCTGGATTCTTCAAGAACACATGGAGATCATGAGGCATGGTTGGTTGACTTAGGTGCATCCTTTCATATGAATTCCCACAGGGAGTGGTTCTGTGAATATGAAATGTATGATGGAGGTAATTTTTTCCTAGGTGATGACTCGACAACTAGAATCATAGGTCGAGGGAAAGTCAAGTTGAGGCTCATAGCTTGAAGGATTAGAACACTACCTGGTGTTTTTCACATCCCAGGATTGGCCATAAATTTGATTTTTGTAAGCAAAATGGACGATGTAGGGGTAAAAATAATATTTGAAGAGGAAATCTCTAGGATGGTTTGGTTTGGAACTATGTATAAGTTGTAAGGAAGAAATATTAGTGATGGGTGTAATAGTTGCATTTTTCCTGATATTGGAGTTGAAGATGAAAGAAATCCTACGGTCTCTGGAGGAAAGGTTATGATGTGGCATCAAATACTAGGGCATATCGGATAGAAGGGTCTTCAACTACTACATGGTAAAGGTATGGTTGAAGGTATGTCTAATTGCTCTCTGGATTTTGATTTCTGTGAACATTGTGTATATGGGAAGCAGAATTAAGAAATATTCACCTCTGGTGCAATGAGGGCGGAAGGAATTTTACAGCTAGTTCATAGGGATGTGTTGGGACCTGTGTCGGTTCCATCATTGGGAAAATATGTGTATTATGTTTCATTTATAGATGACTTCCCAAGGAATACTTGGATATATTTCCTCGGAAAGAAATCTGAAGTCTTAGACAGGTTTAAATAGTTTAAGGCTCTTGTTGAGAATCAAATAGAGAAAATAATTAAGGTGTTGAGGATAGATAATGGAGGGGAGTTATGAAAGAATGAATTTTAATAATTATGTAAGAAGTGTGGTATAGAAAGGTAGAATAATACTCCATATACACCTTAGCAGAATGGAGTTGCAGAAGGATGAACATGATGTTGATGGAAAAAGCAAGGTGCATGCTCAGTGGTGTCGAGTTAGGGAAAATAATTCTAGGCAAAGGAAGTGGGTACTGGATGTTACCTGGTCAACAGATCACCTTCATCAACATTGGATGACAAGACTCCACAAGAGGTATGGACTGGTAAGAAACCTTCTCTCACACATCTCAAGGTATTTGGTTGTGAGGCCTATGTTCATGTTCCAAAGGAAAACATGAGTAANATCTAGCTAAATCATACACAAACAAATCTTATCAAGAAAATGAAGAGATATACACAATGAAGAATGAGAATCAATGCATATTATGATCTTATCAATGAGTGAGTGATCTTCACTCATATAGGCAATGACATCCTATAATTAGGAATGCATGCCTAATAGTGGTCTAAGATTAGAAAGTCTAAAATAGAACTAGTCAGTTAACTCCCACTGAACTAGTGTTACTCCCACTGAAATAGTGTGCCGAAAATAGAAATTTCTCCAACAATCCTTTCATTTCAATGCAATCAGCCTTGGAATGAGGCTAGGGCCTCATGGGAAAGTTGATGGGATTTGTGGGCTTGTGTTGGGTTTTCATGCCCACAAAGAGGAATAAAATACTCTAATTAATTATTGAGTTTAGAAGGGTTTCCTAAACTCACTCATGAGACTGCTATATCAGGAACGGAGAGATTGTGACAAATCTGATGGTGACATTGTTTCATAATGGAGTTGGCATACATGAATCTACACTTGTGTCAAGCAGCTTGGTGATTTCAGCAAGGGAATTTCTACAAGTATGGAAAATATGGCTTAGGGCTAAGGACTCTCTTTTATATGTTTTGGACAAGGAAATCACACTGCATGTGTGGAGGAGAGAGGCAACCATAGAAGGGAAGAAGCTACATGGGTAGTGTGGACCACATGGAAGAGTTTGTACGGGGTTTCAGTACATGTACGTGGGTCTCAATGGGAACAATCATGTATGCACATGGGTTTAAGTGGAGACATTCACGTATGTACGAGGGTTGTAGTGGAGATAGTCACATACATTCGTATGGGCTCTTCTGGGAAGTTTGGAAGGTTTGTGCAGGCTCTTATGGAAAGTTACGGATGATGTCATCATGTCGTACAGGTGGTCTATAACAGATTTGTAAGTTGGGATTTTTCCCAGGAATTTTGTTGATTTTTTGGTTGTAGAGAGGACTGGTTTTTTCCTTAGATTTGGTGATTCTTGTGACAATTGAGAGGGATTTTTTTTCCCTCAAAATTTATAAGTTTGATAGATTTACATAAAAAAAAATTGTGTCTCATATGTGTTGATGATTCATCTATGATCTTGTTGTTTCCACTGCTATATTTCCAGTCAATAATTTTAGTGTAAAATTGTTCAATGATAACAAATAAGGGTTACTGTTAGATCACTAGGAAGCAATTTTCACATCTGAAATTAGTCACATAGAGTTGCACGTGAAAATTGACAACCCTAATCTAACCCTAAAACAATAAAAGAAAAGGTAGATTTTTATTTTAAGGATTGACTAATGGGAGTTAAGACTAATGCCTACTATTTTTAAGGGGGCTTCTAGATTCAAACCATGGAATCTCTTGAAAAAGGTGAACCATGGATCTTGGATAAACCCTAAGGTTGTTCACTACTAACCTTAGGGTACTATCCTATAATATAATAACTAGGGTTGTCCACTACTAACCCTAGAAAATCCTCATATGTCTTTTAACAAGCATTAAATACAATATCAAGGGAAGGTTATCCACTAGAAAAATTCCAAGGGTTTGCAAGATAAGATATATTTAAGAAAAATACAAAGGAAAAATGCACTTTCACCACTTGATAAGCACATTCACACATCATACATTCAATAAGAAAATCCACAAAGTTTTAAAAAGAACACTTACTAGGTAAATTGATGCTCATCCATGAAACCCTAAGCATGAATCATACATCAAACTTGAGAAATAATCCATAAATCATCCCTCTAAGAGGTCACATAAGTCATTCATCGATATCTAAAAGAGAAATATAGAAGTAGAAAATTAGTAATAATCCTCCACAAGCAACAATGATACAAATGAGGGATTGATTCCTCTATTTATATGAGGAAACCAAGCACTTTACCCCTTGATGAGATAATATCCTATAAAATCCTAAAAAACATAACAAATCCATGATACAAGTTGGATAGGTCTAATTTCGACCCCCAAAAATTCCTCTAAAATGAAGATACAATGCTAAAACATGAAATCGTCCTCCATAAATTCCACACGTGCGTTTGTAGAGGGCTTGTAAAGGTGGCATCATTTTCAAAATAGGGTGTAAACTCTCCAAAGGTAATGTCTTCTCCCAAAAAGGTGCAATGCATCATCAAAAATTCATGTCTCCTCATCAAAAGGTGTCACCTCAAATGTGCCAAGTCGGCTCAAGTAAGCGTCTCGTCATCATCAAGTGCAACGTCCCATCATAAGTGTAATGTCCTCCATCAAAATCATGATGTCATTAGGGGAAAGCGCTCCATGACCTCTCCCAATGGGTGAACTATCAGCATCAAGTGCCATATCATCAAGCCAAACCTCAACGTAATCAAGGGGATGCAACATCATCAAGGGGCTTTGTGCTCTCTCCAAGTGACATGTCAAGCTCATATGTGAAACATCCTAGCTCCAAGGTGCAATGTGTGATGGAGTGTATCAATCATTATTCTAGGTCATCATATGGTCCAACATTCATCATCAAGGCTCCAACATCCATCATCAAGTCCAATTCCGTCCAAAGGGTGTGTAACATCATCCATGAAGTGTGGGAGAAGCATCATCAATGTCCTCCAAAGGACCATGTCTATGTATGCATCAAGTGTGGGCTCAAATAATCAAGTGAGACCAACCAACATGCATACAAGAGTCATTAATGTAACATAAAAAGTGATTCACATTTAATGTAAAATCCACATAAGTAGATCACATTAGGTATCTTCTTCAAACTTCACACTAGCTTATGAATTTATGCAATTTGCCAAGTTTAGGTATGGGAGGATCATCATAGAACCATATTAGGTGTTCCAGTACCCAGGTAGAGGAGTATTTCCAAATAAACCCATCAAGGTGTAAGTGTGAATCAATGGTATGATCTTGGATTTACTTCATGGTCATGGTGCCTTTAACGTGCAAGGCTACGTATGATGTTCATCTCTATGAGCATCTTTGTAGAGGGAGTGCTTCGTGCATTGAGTTACCCTTTCCTCGACATTGTTTCTTTCCACCCATATCTTTCCTTTTGATATTCATCGATTTTCTTTACAAGCCCCTTTTTAGGTTTATGCATTTCATTGCATCAAGGGTCAAAATAGTTCAATTAAGTGGTTTCTTTAGATATGCATTCATCACATTAGGACTTGGGGTGATGACCATATAGTGAGGGGGTAGAGGTCAAGCTTACTTGGATTTTGATTTATCATTCATATCCCTTTTATTTTTATTTTTCATTTTGAATTTATAACATGCTCTTTCTATTATTTTACAACTAAATCAACATCAGGCATCCAAGCCCCTTCTTCTCATAAGAAAATGAAGTACGGACCTTTTTGGGATACATGTAACAACCACTCCCAAAATTTAGGACAATGAAAGGAAAATACATGGAAAGTGTTAAGTATGGAAGAACATGCGTATGTTACCCTTATCAAGGCCTCCTAATAATACCCCTTTTCCCCAATAGTGAAAACACTTGACTAGAATACATATTATGGCCACCAACATGAAACAAGGAAAAGAGCATGACTTCCAAGCATCGTGATTCATTATTTGACTTCAACCCATGATCCTTAAACACTTTGTATGAAACAATGGCTAATCTACCTCGGTGTGTTAGACCACCACAATCGGATAAGTATGTTGATCAAGTGAATGAGCTAAGCAAATGATGAATAAGAGGCATCTGAAGGGTTGTTGTCTATGGAGAATGATGGTCATCATCTCTAGGACCATTGTAATGTGGATCATGAAGAATGATATCCTCTAGTTACCCCTAGGTGAGAAGGGGTAATAGGAGGCATTATCTTAATCAACCCGGAGGAAAAAAGGTTGGAAAGAAGATTAGGAATATAAAGACGCAGAGGAATCCTAGAAGATTAATATGTTTGTAATAATTACTCGCAAGCAGCTCGAAGTCCATAGGAAAAAATTAATTGATTTCATAGGATATATGAAGAGTGGAAACAAGAGGTATGCAAGTTTGGAAGCCAATTTCTATTCCTTGTAGGAAAAAGTATCCAAGCTAGTAGTTGGGACATGATTTACTAAGAGGACTTCGAAATCCTCACCCCCCCTTCTCAATGCATCCATAGGCTCATTCAAATATGATGTTATTGGAAGGAAAGAGGAAGAGACAATGCAATAAGGTCAAGGCATGGGGGGGCGATATGGACCAACTAACCAACTCCCAGGTTGGTGCCAAGCCTAAAGCCCTCAATGGGCATGAGCTAATATAATTTTGATTTTATTATGTTTTGCAAAATAGTTTTATTGTTGAACCAATTCACTAAAAAGCATACAAATAGTGTCCATAGGTATACAATTAAGAAGCATACAAATAGTGTCCATAGGTATACAATTAAGACAACAAGGATAAAACAACTATTGAAAAAAAAAATCAAATTTTTTAACTATATAAAATAGCTTAAACATGACTATTTTTTTTACCTTGTATTGTATTGTTATATTTGATTGTATTGTTATCTGATTCAACAATAATCAAATTTTAATACAAATTATAGCTATTCTTATTAAAAAAAAATGTTAAACTATTAACTAAATAGTGTGGTTATGTTCAATAGCTATTCTTATTAAAAAAAAAAGTTAAACTAGTAACTAAATATTGTGGTTATGTTCTTATAGGTTGACACCTTTTATAGAAAAATATTGTAACTATGCGTAGGGTGGTGCTAGTATGAAAAAGAAGTGCACTATTTGCAAAGCAATTCTACTAGTTGATAAATTTATAGTGGTATTAGGGGCAAGTATAAAAGCATTTAATGCATTAGACTTTCAACTATCTTTCTTATTCTCACACGAAGTTAAATAGACAATAATATTTATATTATTATATTATATGTGGGTCCACATTATATGTGGACAAGTAGCATTATATTACATTACAAGTATCACATGTTATAATTTTAACATTATTTATTGATTCATATTTATACATATGATGTAACTTATATCAATAAAATATATACTATGACATTTAATATCATATAGTTTTTCAATTCTATTTATTAGATAATCTTTATCCTCTTCTTTATTTATATGATATTTATCCTCTTTATTTATATGATATTTATCCTCTTCTTTTTATAAAAAGAGGATCTTAAATTTAATATTAAAGCAATTTATAGAGAACACATCCATATAGAACATTAAAAAAAATTGTTTATTAAGTCAATGGTTTGAAATCTATGCCTTTTGCTGAAATCAATGCCCGTGTAATCCTAAAAGAATTGCTTATTAAGTCAATGGTTTGAGATCTATGCCTTTTGCTGAAATCAATGCCCGTTTAATCCTAAAGAGCGTGCAATTTGACAAAAGAAACAATGATACAAGTTGAATGGTCTAATAAAATAATTTATTATATTTGTGTTTACTTTTTTTTCTATGACATGGAGTAATTATTCATCTACATTTTATTTAAATAATTATAAAAAAATAAATAGATTAATAATTTCTTTTAATGAAATTTTTTCTTTTTTAATAATTAAGTAAATTGAGATTTTTTTTAAACATTGAACCATATTTTTATAATTATTAATTTTTAACTTGCGTTTCTCATTCATTGTTTATATATTAAATTTAAGTAAATTGAGATTTTTTTTAAACATTGAACCATATTTTTATAATTATTAATTTTTAACTTGCGTTTCTCATTCATTGTTTATATATTAAATTTTAGCATTGCTTTTTATAATCATAATTGTCTACCATATTAACCACAATATGAATCTTCTTATTATACCTGCCAATAGGCATGGTATATAGTGATGAGTTCACCATTAACTATATATTAATTCACCAGTTGACCAAAAATTAATATGGCTTTATAAAGTAACACTTTAGAAATAGATTTTATTTATTTATATCATTTATTAAAAAAAAAATTTGTCAAGATCTCATTGGATATTCAAACCTACCTCTTACTGCCGAATTAACAATGGTTCATGAATGCAGACATAAATTAATATGACTTTCTAATGTAACACTTTAGCAATAGAATTTTTTTATTTATTTCATTTATTAAAAAAAAAATTTGTCAAGATTTCATTGGCTATTCAAACCTACCTCTTGTTGCTGAGTTAAAGATGGTTCATGAATGCACGACATACGATGTCACCTTGTCAGTGTCCTCCTGCTCTCATCGAAATGCTTTCTAAATTTCGCCTCGACGCACGCGGCGCTCGCCTCGGGATGAGAAATTCATGTAGTCCACGCCATTAATGACTTCTCCAACTGCTAGACGTTATAGCAGCGTTTACGCTAAATTCCCTGTCAACTAACTCAGACAGTACCCGTCAATTGACATAAACTTCAACCCACCGCCCCTGATAATCACAGAGCGGCCTGCGAGTACGTGAAACATCTTGCAGGTATGCTGCATCCCGAGGCAGGAGTTAACAGAGTGCCCCCATCCATTAATGTGAATTTGTCTATCATCCATTGACGGAAAGTTGGTGAGAGGAGGCTTCATCGACTGTATAACGGGTAGAGTATATAAAAATAGAGAAAAAAACGATTAGAATTCGAACACGTGTTAGCGTTGTGTTGCCTGTGGATAGGATTTGAAAGCAACCCACTAGCCTGGGATCGTCTAATGCCATTCGGGTTATTTTTTTTTAAATATGGTAAAAATTTATTATAATTTAGTTAACCATCACCATTATTATCCTTTTATTACAAAAATTACATCATTTAAAATAATTATTATTCTTTTATTAAAAACATTATATCATTTAAAATTATTAGTTAATATTAATAGTTTA
>JZKD02S2045593.1:167034-192843 GCA_000966675.3 Picea glauca | reverse complement strand
TCCAGCTGCAGTAGTATCTGAGATGATATCATTTTCTGGTAGTTCTTCAGTTTTCTTCGAGGCCTTTTTGGGCGCCATAATTTAGCAGCAAGATTCCGAAGCAAACAAGACTGTCCATGGCAGAGCAGCTCAGAAGTAGAGAAAAAACTCTGTGTTCTCTTGGGTATCTGTAACAGAGACAAGTTCAGCTTCTCAATAATATAAACATTTCAAAAATCATTTCGTATATATCGCAAAATCTTCAAGATTTGTTCATCTTTTATGAAATAAATGCAAAGATATTCCCAATATTCTGCATTAAATGTTTGTACTTAAGTTCCTTACGATATTTGTTTAAAAATAATAGAAACTTACCCAATCGGAATATAATCGCATTAATATTCATTTATTAAACCGTTTTAAACCTTAACCTTTGTTTTACAGAGTGATTAATTAACGTTAACGTTGGCTTACAATTTTAAACCCTTTCATCGGAGTTTCGGGACTTTCAATGTCAAGAAAAAGAGTCGTCATAAAACCCCGATCACCAAAATCGCGACCTATTAATTAAGTAAATCATTTTAGTATCTTAATTAATTCAGATTATCTTTTCGGAGTTTGCTTAATCAAAAGTTCGGAAATCGGGAAATCGGGGATCGGGAAATCGGGATATTTGATGACGTGAAAACTTATGTTCGTAGAATCGCGAGTTGTGATTTCCCGATATAATTAATTACTCTTAATCATACTTATTAGTAATCAAAATTCAATTACGAATTAATCACAATCGGGGATCGAGAAATCGGAGAAAACGATGTTAAGTTTATTTGTTCTTTCAAAACCGCGAATCGCAATTTCCCAAAATAATTAGTTTAACGTTTAAAACTTATTTTTAAATGAGATTTAAGAAAATGATGAATTAATCGAAGATTAGTGTATCGGGAAATCGGGGATCGGGGTTTCGTTGTTTGATTTGCATTGAAATTTGTTATTTCAAAACAACGAATTCCGATATCCCGATATGGGTTTTATCTTTCTTAAGTTTTAACATTAGGGTTCATTTAGAACGTTATTCGAAAAAGTGTTTGGAGCAGACATTAGTTTTAATTTCAACCATTCTTTTTCCAAGAATAAACTGTCAGGGCAATTCGAATTCATTAGAGATGAAAAGTTTTGTTTTATTAAGACTTAAATAATGCAAAGACTCCAGGATATCAAAAATTTTGTTTTTAAGGCAAACAAAATTACGTTCTGTTTCAACACATAGCTCAATTTTTTTATCGTTAAACTTCTCAATATTTATTCTAGAACTAATAGCCATTTACTTTCAACATATGAACCACCACTGTAAATATCCCACTAAACCTATATTTATCACAAACCCAAGATAAAATAGATCTATCAAGATCGAGCTAAACCCTCAGCAACAAAGTTGTCCCCCTGAATCCAAAATTTTGTTGTGATACCACATGTAAGTTTTGAACCTTTGAAGTAAAGCAATGCATATAGATTCTTAAGAAAAATAGAAATTAATCAATGTCTCATACACATAGTACACATAGATTTACTCTAGAAACCCTTAACTGGAAGAAAACCAACCTTCCTTAGTGTCACACCTGTCAACACTTCATTGTATTAATTTCACCATTCGCAATACAATATATACAATATTTTATGTATTTTGAAGCTACCAAAACCCTAATCCCTTTATTTAGGATTAATTTAGAAAACCACTAAAAATAGTGAAAAACGATAAAATAGAAAAAATAAACACCCCCAAAAAAAAAGGGCATTTCCCCGAAGCCGAAAACTTCGCTTAAATAAGGGGGGGGGTGGGGGGGGGGGATCTTGCAACCCCCCTCTATCACATCCAACACCTAGATATCATAAGAAGGTAATAATAAAACAAGAATGTGAATTCATGCTACGGAGCTTGAACAACCTATACAAGACCCTGATATGGATCTCCATACATTATGTACTAATGAAATCTCTCATGGAAGTTAATCTCTCTAATTATATGGTACATTCCACCCTGGTGGTAATGATGGTCATGGAAGGTATAAGTTAGGTATGGAAATTCCCCTTGTCCCATTCTCTCTTTGCGTTTTGGTCGCTGGTTGATTGTGAACTCTCACCAAACCTCTTCTATGTTCCTTTTCATTCTCCCCCTGGTTTGTTCTTATTCTTTCTAGAAAATCTCTAATGGATCCATGAGTATCACACATTAAGAAAAATCTGATTTTTCAAACCCATGCTACCATGGATGTTGTCATTGCAGCTGAATTTTGTGTTGAGTCAGTTCCACAAGAGGTTCAGGAAGCCATGCCCAACCTGGAAAGAGGTGTCAGGATTATTTTTGAGGCTCGGGACAATGACGAATTCGATTCTCAAGAGGGTAATATCATCCCTGAAATGGGTTTCACTCGTACCAAAGAATCAATTTTTTATAGAACCTTGGAGCTGTATTGGCACACGAAAACCTTGGTCACTCAGGGAATGCTTCCCAAGGACCAGGATTACAGTCATTTTAAATGGAGATTAGAATAACTTGAGGAAAAAAATTGTTTGTTGATCATGATGGTGTTCTGGTTAGTCAAGAAGCATGAGGTTTTGTTCCAACTCCCAGGGGAAGGCCTTCAACCGCATATAACTTCTATGGATAGAGGTCACATGGCTAGTACTTTTGCATGTTCTCTCTAGGTGCCTCATTTTCATGTCTAACAAGGATCTCTCTAGTATACCCACTAGGGATATTTTATTTTATGATAAATATGATCACAGGTCTAGGTTTTTTCTTTTTTCTATCTGTTCACTAGCTTTACAGACTACAGGCTATTTACAGCTTTGACCAATTTCATTTTTTCTTTAATTTTGGTATCCTACTTTGGGAGGAAAATAGTTATGGGTTCATGGGGTTTATTCACAGGTTCCTGGGATTATGTTTTGAAAAATATACTACCATATGGACTCTTAAGGACATAAGAAATTTATGTACAAACTATGAATAGTTAATAGAATGTTTATACTTATCTACACAAACAAAATTATGTTTTATTATTTGTCTAGATTTTAGAAGTACCATCATATCCCGATTCACTTGTGTATAATTTATTTAGTGGAAATAGGAATATTAAGGTAGGGTAAATGGTGTTTTAATGGCATAGAACATGGGCTCTTATTCTTATATGTTTGTTTTCTTTATGCAAACAAAAGAGGAAAGGAAAGATTTGGATTTCCTTGGTTTTCCTCCCCATTGGGTTAGCATTGTATGGCTTGTTGAGAATCAAGTTAGTGTTTCTAAGGAATTTGGTGGAGAGGAATTGGCTTAGTATGGATTTTTATGGAAAAATTGGTAAGTGAGGACACAAATAGATCTCCCTAGTTTCACCCCAAAACTAGAACAAAATAAGATAGAATATAAAACTTTCCCTAAGTTTTAATTATCAAGCATGCTAACTAACAAGAGATAAATGACATACCTTTTAAATGTCACTTTTCCTTACTACTGTCATCCTCACTCCATTCCAAGGCTTATGGGATGTTGAACCTGTAAAAAGACATAAGCCAACGAAGTGAAAGAAACAATGTATACTTAACAAAACCTATGTATGTGATCAATGAGTCATACAATAAAATAAGAACAATTTTATGGGAAAGAAATATATTACTATATTAGAAATATGAAAAGGAGAATACAACTAATGCCTTGATGTTGTAGAGTCCCTTCCAATTGTTCCTTTCTTCCCACATACTTTTTCTCCAAGGATTCTAAGACTCTAGATATGACAGTTACTTATGATCACATCTTGACAAAGTGAACCTCAAAGACAACATAGGCCCAAACACTCCATATGAACTAGCTATAGCTAAAGCTAATCGAAACTCTTCGCTAGACTAATATATCATAAGATGACCCAAAAAACTAATTTTCCCATGAGAACTCCACTCCTTTTATAAGATGAAAAGGATAGAGTAAGGAGGTTAGGATGGTCCCATGAGATCAGGGATGTGACTCAGATCCAAACCGATCAGAGGCCACCTCACCCTCAAAGCTTCTATTCTAGAAGCTTCTTCTTTTTTTCGTATGGGCGATCGTCACACCCTTAACACTGAGAAAACTATGACAATTTCGTAGGCCACTGTGGTTCAAGCTGCATCAGTCCTAGATCGTCGCACCCTTAACACTGAGAAAGGTGTGACGATCCTTCTTTACAAGGTTTTTTACAAAGGAAAATATAATTTCATCTCTCTGGAAAATTTCATCTTCATTCTTCTTTAGGGATTAAGGAAATTGATCCTTCTAAAGAAAAAGGATAGGTGTACATCATTAATGGTCATAAGGGTGACAAAAATAATGTGTATTAGTAATCCCCCTAAAGTATGAAGTTAGAACAAAGTGATAGCTAAAATACTTTGTCGAGTGTGTGTTGGGAACAAGGAACATGTCGGTCGGAAACCTGTCAACAAACAAAGAAATATAGTACAATAATATATCATCATTGAGGTATGCATTCCCATACTCATAATACAAATGAATCAAAGCATGAATGCTTACGTGAAAAGATCCATGTCAAGTAAGATAGGTTATGGACACCAAACATACACTGTGGATCCATGCCAATATGACTCAAATATGAAAATAGACACCAAAAATACACTATGGATATATGTGTTAAAGACTCAAATTTGAACATAGCCAAGATACATACATTGTGGATCTATGCAATAGTACAATCTGAATATACTCCAACGCAACCTAAATCTGTTAGAAAATATTGAGGGTCTTCATCTCCACAACTCTATAGTATGAATCTAACCATGTGAATACATGTGTTGAAGCTGAAAATGGTAGAAACCACTTGATTATCAGTCATTAGTGAATATCATTAACAAGTGCGATGGAAATCACCATTAATGTCAATGACTCCCAAGGTACACTAGTACAATCCAACAGGTGTGAATTTGTGACCTGAAGTCGAACACTTGGTGGAATCTCCCGATCAGGGGTCAATCATGAAAAACCATTGTTGAAAGTGAGCAAACCTGCCATTGAGGCATGCAAGTTCCAAGGTACCAATTATTTTCTAAGTAGAATTCCTAGATAATGAGTTGAAGTCGACAGGAAAAGACCCGTCATAGGAGAGTCTTAATGTAACCCCCAACAATGACACGAAACATGTAACAATATTGTATGTAGATCAAAGTAACAAGTGATTAAGGAATGACTCAGGGATGGCCAACACAATATAAAGATTAAGTACTGTAGAAATGGTCGACACAATAGAAGGCTTTTCGGGTTGAACTTCTCTTTGAACATATTAACAACATGACAACTTTCTTGGAAACATTGACTCAACAACAAGGATCATAGACCAATTTTTAGTCTTATAAATGAGTATGATAAATATACAAGTGGATTTTCCAACATAGAAACAAAGTTAGTGAAAGGGTGTCATGTTCAAAAGTGACTTTTCCATAGAATACAAGTTTAGAGACATTTCTTTCCCAATTTTCCACCACCATTTCTGGCGAGTATCTATTTATTTTTATACAAGATTGAGGACGATAACATATTCTTGAATTGTAAACTCATCCTTCAGATGAGTCCCTCTAAGTATGTTTAATGAACCCTAGGAAGGAGTGGTTCGGTCCCATATGGTCCTTTCAATGTTTGTTTTACAAGTCCAAAGAAAGTAAAGTCAGTGGTCTTTTCATATTTATGGAGTTTGAAAAGAACTTAAAGAGGACTCCATGACTTATTATAATAATGCTTGATTAGAGTGTTCCTTTTTTTTAAAGTAGTCTAATGAGACTGAAAAAGAGATAAACTACCACTCAACAAATGTTCATTCTAATTCAGTTTAACGAGCGTGAAAGACAACAAGATCGCTCGACAATATTTTCATATTTAGAGAGTATGAAAAGAGATTAAAGAGAACTCCAGGGGGTTCCTTTTTCATATAAACTTTACGAGTCTGGAAAGGTGATAAAAGTATACTCGGTTACATTCTTAGGTATTTACTATTAGATTTTCAATGAGCTATGGCTCATGTATCTTCTTTAAATTTTATGTTTAACTATAACTTGAACCATAACTACTACAACAAACCAAGATCACAAGAAGAATAACCATGCATAAGAACACAAGAAGTATCCTGGCAAACCCTTCTCAAAAAGGGAAGAAAAACCAACCAATCCTTTGCTATATTCCTCAAAAGAAATACCTCCCACACCATCACCAAACCTAGCACACAAGAGGGTGTTGTAATTCTCATAATTTCAGACCACAACTTCTGAAATCATGAGATGACACAATCGTAAGTATGTTTCTTCAACGGGGATTCACCTTTATTTATATAAGAATTGTCACATCAAATGATGTGTATTTTGGCACAATAGGGCTGACCTCAATCAATCAAAATATAATTAATAATTACCATATTAATTATATTTTATATTGAGGGGTCAACATGTACCCTTTACATTACAAATAGGGTTACAGGTAAGTCTGACTCTTAAACATTATAGCAAGGGATCACATACACCCACTAGTGCGCAACCACTAGGGGCACATCCATAGGGATTTACATATCTCTATCTCACTATGTCTCACAGGAGAACCACACCCACTAGTTCTCAACCACTAGGATCACATTCACCTATGCTCATCCATAGGCACGTCCACTCAACAAATCTTCTTTCCCACTGTATTACACATGTGAGTCATCTGGATTTCATCATCTCAAATATATTCTCATAGGAGGCTAATACATCGTATTTATCTCTGTCTCATAACGATGCACCCAACTTATGGGAATTCACACGCTCACCCTATGATCAGCCACAGGAACATCCAACTCAACAGATTTCCTTTCTCACTGTGTTACACAGGAGAATCATCTGAAGTTCTTCTCAACTCTCTATAAGGAGGAGGCCATCACTACATTCCAATTCTGTCTCAGATAGGAACCACACACCCATCTCAGGGGTGATCTTTGTGTCCTGTAAGGTGTCTCACACAATTGTAATCATCAAAACTCCCTCTCAACTAGGGAGGAATTATCCATCAGACCAAGTCTCACATGAAAGTACTCGAACTTGGTCTTGGTTGTAGTTATCAACAATCCCTCTCAACTAGGGAGGTATTCTTCACCAAGTCATTTTGGTGAAGATGTCTGCAAAATTTTCATGTGTAGGAAGGTATTGCACATGTACTTCTTTCCTCTGCATCATGTCTCTAAAAATAATATTTTATATCAATGTGTTTCGATCTATCATGAAACACAGGTTTCTCAAAGAGCTTCACACAACTCTGGTTATAATTATAGGATCCATCTCATGATCAAGCAAATCTGTCAGAGGCTTATGAAACCACACTGCTTCACACACTCAACGATATATAATCTTCTTCTATGGTACTCAAGGCCACAGATCTTTGTTTCTTGCTACACCAGGAAATCATGGCAAACAACAATTGGATGTGCTCTTCTAGTCCACTGTACTTTCTGTCCATTCTGCATATCCCTGCAAACTCAAGTCTTCACTGGAGGCATATCTCAGGCCATATATAATTGTGCCTCGCATATATCTCAATACATGTTTTGTTGTTTTCCAGTGAGTATTTCTCGGTTGACTCATGGAATGACTTAGCACATTCACTGAACGGCATGGATCAAGTCTGGTGTTAACCAGATACATTAGTGATCCAATAAGTTGTGGATCAATATCGTTTGAATCATCATCATTAATTTTCTTCAAATCCATCACCATGGACTTCTTTAATATTCCCACTGTATATTTTCCTTGTCTCAATAAATGTCTTATTGGTCCTTTGTCATACTTCTTGTCCCAAGAAGTAGTGTATCATACCTAGATCCTTCAGCTTGAAATTAGAAGTTGATTCTTTCTTATATTCAACAAACATGACTTCCTAAATAACTCATCAAAATCAGGCTCTCATCACCAACAATCTAATAGTATAGGTTTGGATCAACAATACTCTTGTTGACACCCCAAAATCATCAAGAATCCATCTATCTGGTGTGGTTTCCAACTCATGGATGGTAGTATACATGGGAGTGCATCAGGATACTGGATCAATATGTCTCATTATAGTTCACTCCCTCTACTTGTGAGTATCCTCTGAGTACAAGTCATGTTTTGTATTTCTTGACACTTCCATCAGTTACATGTATTTCTGCCTCTTACATAGTTTGTCAAGCCCAGACAGGACTTTTATGGCCTATTGCAAAGTCTCTAGTAATATCAACTGGATCAATTGTATCAATGGCTATCTCCCTTTGGACTTTTTAAGAGGAAGAAGATAATTCTTCTCTTTGTCAATTAGTTTGAATCCTTCTGAGTCAAGTGACTCCCTCTGAAGTCTGAAGGCTAAGTATCTTCCTTTGTTGTTAACCTGCCTAGAACAAGAAAACAAATGAAAGGAAACATGACAATAATATCTCCTAGTGGATATTCATGAGTACATCTCTAGAATCAAAATATTATAAGGATCGTTGTCACAGCTACAACACCTACTTGTAATGTAGCAACCTTAGAAATGTAGGTTACATGCATGATAATTAAAAATATCAAACCTGGAATTTTTACTTTCAGTGTGTTGTTCTTTTGAATGCATTGAGACTTCTCTGGGTCCATGATTTTACCAAGGGTTCCTTCCTCCTACAAGTACCCTTATGAAAATGATGCAAATAATACATATATACAAGTGTATACTTGAGAGTGTACACCATTGGAGTTTTTTCTTATTTTGTCAAAGTCATGATGGTTAATAACGTTCCTCACTTGCTTGCCTTGTAGCCACCTATACCACACACGTTTCTGATGAAGCCTTGCATCAAACTTTACTACTGCATCAATATCCTCATCTCCTTCAATCAAATGTATGTCACAGATGTTTTTGGCATGCTTGAACCTCGTCACAGTTTCTTATTCAAAAATTTATTGTAGTGATGTGTCGCATAAATGTTTCCTTCAACTATACCACTATTTCATACTCCTATCCAAAACGATCAGCCTCAATATAGGCCTTAAACTCATTTTCCCTTCCTCAGAAAAACACCATCGATACTTCTTCAAAACTGATATAGTTTTCATATTTTGATAGCCTTAGAAATATCACTCAGAATTTGTCTTAAGATTCTTCTTTTTTCAATCCTGTGGCCATATTCAAAAAATTTCGTAGGGTTTAATCCTTTAATTTTACCACATAATATATATATATATATTACAACATCTTTTAGATAGGCCCCAGAACAGGCTGAATTCTTTCCTTCTTCCAAACAACAACAAGGTGTATAAGAAAAGAGGCCAGAGCCTAGGAGAAGAGTCAAACCCCCTTAAACCTGAGCTTTCCTATAGAAACGTTTGTAACCCCACATGCTTCTATGGTATTTAAAAGTGTAAGGCCCACGTTTGAGGCTCCGTTTGAAATGGCTATGAACTATGTGCTTCCCCCTGCCACTCTGGTCAATCAACCTCAATTCAAACTTGTCCCTAATGTCAGTACCCTTGCTAACCAAGGCCACGAAAATCGAAACATACAGAGAATTGTATTCATGGTTTTTCCCATCGGGATAGAAGTAAATCGCCTAGTCGTATCCTCTAACTTTAAAAGTCTCACTCATAAGAAAATTTTGAACACCCGTGCCCTTGGCTAGAGAAAACCCTACGATGGTTAAATCATGGGATCCTTTTATGGTGTCCACCACGTAACGAGATTTCATGTTTGAGGGGTTCCTATCATTGATCCCTGTGTCGTAGAAGGATTCTGAGAGTTGTTCTTGGAGGGAATTTAGGGCCCTCTTCATGGTGAGGATGCCTCCAGTCACTATATTTTTCTTGATAGTTGAGAGCTCGATGGGCCTCAAAATTATTTTGTGATCCACTGGCTTGTTGGTTCCTGCAACTCCAATAGTATACTCAGACAAAGAAATTAGCATCAAAGGCACAAATTTATAGGTATTTAAGGCCATGTTACACTTTATTTACATGGATACCTTTCTAGACTTAGAGGAGAATGACTATTTAGAAGAGATTTATGATCCATCCCCTTGATTTTTGACACCTAAGATAGTGATTGAATATTTTCTCACAACAACAGATTGATATGGTCAAGCTTCTCAACTCAAATCTGCATGCCTTAAATTTGCTGCTACAAACTTGGGCAATGGTCTTCTTCAATATTGCTCTGATATCATGTTATATTTTCAATGAGATATGGCTCATGTATCTTCTTTAAATTTTCTGTTTAACTATAAATTGAACCATAACTACTGTAGAAAACCAAGATCACAAGAAGAATAACCATGCACAATAACACAAGAAGTATCTTGGGAAACCCTTCTCAACAAGGGAAGAAAACTCGACCAATCCTTTTCTATATTCCTCAAGAGAAATACCTCCCACACCATCACCAAACCTAGAACACAAAAGGGTGTTGTAATTCTCATAATTTCAGACCAAAACTTCTGAAATCATGAGATGACATAATGATAAGTATGTTTCCTCAATGGGGATTCACCTTTATTTATATAAGACTTGTCACATCAAATGATGTGTCTTTTGGCACAATAGGGACGACCTCCATAACTCAAAATATAATTAATAATTACCATATTAATTATCTTTTATATTAAGGTGGGGCTGACATGTACCATTTACATTACAAATAGGGTTACAGGTAAGTCTGACTCTTGAACAATATAGCAAGGGATCTCATACACCCATTAGTGCTCATCCATTACGGGAACATCCATAGGGATGTCCATATATCTATCTCACTACATCTCACAAGAGAAAAACACTCACTATTGCTCAACCACTAGGATCATGTTCACCTGTGCTCATCCACAAGCACATCCACTCAACATATATTCTTTCCCACTGTATTACATAGGAGAGTCATCTGGAGTTCATCATCTCAACTCTCTGCTCAGAGGAGGATAACACATCGTATTTATCTATGTCTCATAACAATGCACCCAGCTCATGGGAATTCACACTTTCACCTTGTGCTCAGCCATAAGCACATCCAACTCAACAGATCTCCTTTCTCACTGCATTACATAGGATAATCATATGGAGTTCTTCTCAAATCTCTGTAAGGATGAGGCAATCACTACTTTATAGTTTTGTCTCAGATAGGAACTACACACCCATCTTAGGGGCTCTTTCTGTGTCCTGGAGGATGTCTCACGCAACTTTAATCATTAACATTTACGAGCATGAGAAAGAACAAAGACTAAGATCATGATTTTTTTCATTTTTACTCAAGCTTAAAACAAAACAAAACTATGCTTGGGATAGATTTTATTTTTACACAAGCTTAAAACTAAAAAAAACTATGCTTGGACCTGGTTTCATTTTTACACAATCTTGAATCAGAGGAAACTATGCTTGTGGTAGGTGGTTTCATTTTTACACAAGCTTGAACCAAAGAAAACTATGCCTGAGGTAGGTTTCATTTTTACACAAGATTGAAATTAGAGAAAACTATGCTTGTGAATTCCCAACGCATGGTTCATGGATGGTTGGTACTTTTCCCCCATCTTAAGAAGCTAGAGACTTAACTTTAGCATGAAGTACATAGGATGTAATCATTGACCCCAAGCTTTGTTTCAGTCAACGACATAGGCAGATGAAAGGAAGCTTCAAATACTATACATAACAAAGTACTTGAATCAATTGAAGATGGGGGAATCTAATTCAATTTTTAACGAGCTTTCCACAGAGAAGAAAAACTATTCTTGAGAATCCAAGTTCAATCCCCAGACCTCTATTTCATTTTTTAATAATCTTGAAAAAGAAACAAGAACTATGCTCGAGAATCCAGGTTCAATCCCCAGACCTTTATTTCATTTTTTAAAGATCTTGACACAAAAATGGGAACTATGATCGAGAATATAGGTTCAATCCCTAGACCTATGTTTCATTTTTTAATGAGATTGACACAGAAAAATGAACTATGCTAGAGACGGGTTGTTTTATTTTTTAACGAGCTTGACAGAGGAGAAGAACTATGCTCATAACCTTTGTTTCATTTTTTGACGAGGTTTCCACAGAGACACAAAAATTATCCTCGTAAGCTCTGCTTCATTTTTTAACAAGGTTGCCACAAAGACACAAAACTATCCTCGTAGATGGTTTAATGTTTTAGCAAGCTTGAAATAAAAAAAAACCATGCTCAAAGTTGGTTTCATTTTTAATGAGCTTGAAATCAGAAAATCATGCTCAAAGCTGGTTTCATTTTTTAACGAGTTTGAAGTCAAAAAACCATGCTCAAATCTCTTTTCTTGATCATGGATTTCAAGAGGAAAATGGTCTGGAAGGACACCACCATGTCAAGGGACAAAACTCAGTCATGGATTTCAAGAGATCTTCATTGGACGAAAGAAAAACGCTCTGGAAGGAACACATGTCGAAGGCCACAACATGGGTAAGGAGAGCATGCTCTAAAATTCCTATCAAAGAGATCACCATGTCAACTATTGGATCCAAGACATAAGAGACAGAGCTTACAGTGAGAGGCTCATTTTCATCGACAGATGAAGGAATGGGAGACAACGCCACATAATTGACCCATGGTGGGGGCGATACCGCCTGTAGATAAGAACCGTTCAAGGAGTTCATTGGGTTGGTAATCAAGTCATGAACCACAAATGAAATTTGATCAATAGTCACAATTCTTCCATCGTGAGGGAAAGATATCACACGAAAAAGAGTGGACACAATAGAGTTCATGGCATAGACATAATCTCTCCCAAGGAGTAAATTGAAATCCAAGGGGTCTTGGACTACGATGACATCAATAAAGACATTTTTCAATCCTAAAGCTATTTGAAACCAATGAAGGATCCCCAAAGGTTGATTGGTTCTTCTGTTAAAAGATAACAAATTCTTCATAACTGCCACAAGTTGAGGACAACCCAAATCTTTCCAAGAAATAGAGGACAAAATACTAACAGACGCACCTTCGTCCACTAGTGTATGTGGAACGTCGCAACCACAAACATGTACTACAATCTTGAAAGGATTGTGAGAGGGAAGACTATGTCCAATTAGCACACCCAAATAAAAAAAGGATGGCCTCATTACTTGGAGGGGGTTCCACGGGAGAAGGAGAAATGCCCCCTAGCATGGTAGCTTATGTATCAACAAGAAAAACATGAGGAGTATCAGGTTTACTCTCTAGCGGGAGACTAGGATCGATCGGTGATGGGATCATATCCACCACTTTGTCAACTGGTTCAACTAAGGATGTGGCCATATTGACTACCTGATCAATCGAACCGACCGACGAAGGGACCAAATTGATCATTCCATCAACTATAGGTGGGTTGAGAGTAAGTCTATGGTAAGCAGCCGGAAATTGAGGCTGGGAAATAATCATGTCTTCCAATAATTTCTAGGCTTCCTCCATAAGAGGGAAAAGGTGATTTTGATGGCTCCCTCCGCATAACCTACACGGGAACTTGACTCTACCTTTCTTCTTCCCAATGGTATCCTGACTAGTTGACAGGAGGTCATCATCATGTTTTTCTGAGGCTAAGGACATGGTATGGCGAGGGTGTATAGACCATGATTCTATAACCTTGGATAGATCAGGGCAATCCTTAAGAATATGGCTACCCTTACAAAGCATGCAAGGGTACTCGGGATTACAGGTTGTTTGGGTGATCTTAGCATCATCAACACTCCCAACATGATTATCAGTAACTGTTTGTTTTCCAACATGTCTGGCAATGGTTGGAAGCTTGGACCCTTGCTTATTTTTCTTCTTCTTAATCTTCCTTTTCTTCTTCTTCTTATCTACCGGGTTACTAGCTTCAGAGATTTCTCTTAGCAAAGAAGATGAAATGGAAGAGGACCTTGCAAGTGAACAAGGAAAATAATATCTTATTGGTGAAGAAGGTGAAGGATCAACATGAGGTTGATTTTCTTGGGGGGAAGTTCTTACAACTGAAACACTTGGTGCATACGGGATTACCAGAGTGGAAAAAAACCATACCGATAACCCAATTGTGAGACCTAGAAGGCTCAAAGTAGCGATGGAAAGAGGACCAACATTTTCGTAAGAAGGAAAAACAAAAGGTTCCCTCCAAGTAGGGGTTGCTTCATTGGTCATTTAGGGAAATGACACCATTAAACAAATATCCAACCTAGAGCCTTCTAGGTAAAACAAACAACATGCGCTAAAAATCTAGGAAGCAAGAAAACAAGAAAAACCTTCTCACATTGAACGCACTAATTGGTGATGAAATCCAATGTCACGGAAAGAATGTAAGAAGGGGCTAAGATAGAGTGGGTGGAAAAGTTACTTCGACGACCTGCTTAACGGACTTACGCCTTCGTGCAAGCTTCCACACAATAAACATGGATTTACCCTCCAAGGAGCCTGAGTGAGTTTGGCCAACATCGATTCCAGGTACAATGAAGACTTTCCCCTTCATTGTTACCTCATGCATTAACCCTAAAGAAAGGCCACTAAGGTTACCAAATACAACAATGATGTGTGGGGAAACAATCGAAAGTCCGATATACTATAAGGGAAGAGGAATTGAGCCCAAAATCGACTTGAGAAGGCCCGCACATGGTTTTTTTCTCAAGTGACCACTAATAATACGCGCAACCACTACACCAAGACCAATAAAGCAAGGGTAGTAATTCTGCTGGCCTTAATGCGACCATATGATTGACCCTTGTGTGAGAAGGGCTTCCCAGGACAAAATGTAGTAAATGGATTTCACTACTCCCTAACTCAAGATTCTATGTTTGTTTACAGCTTTGGAATGTTATCCTTCATACCTATTCCAAAGCCCTACAACTAATCTAATGTAGGTTGCAAAGAGCCCTAGAAATAAAATTTTCTAGGTAGATTTTAATTAACACGTAAATTTTATTAAGTTGTTGTTACTCAAGAGGAAAATGGCATGGACTAAATCATGTTTTGACCGAATCTAAACAATGAAAAGAAATGAGAATGAAAATATCTCACTTCAATGAAAGCTATATTACAAGGAGAAAATGTTTATCATTCCCAGATGCACAATGTCCCAAAATTTTATTAAACTCATCGATATCAAGATCCTCAAGAAATGAGCCAAAGAGAATGTACACGAGTACACTATTCTTGGGCCCCCATTTTTTTTTTTAATAATTCAAGACCAAAAAATCTAAAAACCATGCAATTTCGCTACTTCAAATGCAAGGATTCCCCCAATCTAATGCAAAACAAGAAATTAAAACTTTTTTATTTCCAAGATAGATAAAAGAAATAGAACATATCTTTAAAAACAAATCAACCCAAACATTGAACTATTCAATACAAAGAATAAGAGTTCTTTCACTAAATAATTCAGAATAAAAAATGTTTTGTCACTAAAAGAAACTCAAAGCAAGAGATAACAAATATTTTAGAAGAAAACAAGCTAAAACGAAGCAAATATGGCTAAAAAACAAACTTAACAATGTCTAGTAGACTGTAACCAGACTATAATGAAATCACCCCAAAACCATATCTCATATCTGAGCAAGGAAAACCACCAAAAACTAATTTTTTTCGCAATCGTCGCAGGCTGTAAGACGAATCAAGTGTGACAATCTTGATCATCGCAAGTCACTAAATACCACAATGAGACAATGTCACACTGTCTCTCAAAGAAGGGTGCATCGATCAAGGGAAAAATGGAAAAAATAAAAATAAAGAATGTTTTCCAGTGAAATAAATAGTGAGAGAGTCAATATGGATCTCCCAGCGACTCATAAAACATAACTTAGGAAATCAAGGAAAGAAAGCAAGATAAACTAGGAAAAAAAAATATGTTTCCCCAATATGGTCTCCAATTTTGTTTATGGAAAAATTATTAAGTGTAGACACAAATGGATCTCCCTAGTTTCACCCCTAAACTAGAACAAAACAAGACAGAATATAAAACTTTCCCTAAGTTTTAATTATCAAGCATACTAACTAACAAGAGATAAATGTCATACCTTTTAAATGTCGCTTGTCCTTGCTAGTGTCATGCTCTCTCTGTTCCAAGACTTATGAGATGTTGAACCTGTAAAAAGACATAAGCCAACAAAGTGAAAGCAACAATGTATACTTAACAAAACCTATGTATGTGATCAAGGAGTCATACAATAAAATAAGAACAATTTTATGGTAAATAAATATATACTATATTATAAATATGAAAATAAGAATACAATCGATTCCTTGATGTTGTAGAGTCACTTCCAATGGTTCCTTGCTTCCCACATTCTTCTTCTCCAAGGATTTTGAGACTGTAGATTCGGCTGTTACTTATCATCTCAACTTGACAAAGTGAAGCTCAAAGCCAACATAGGCCCAAACACTCCATATGAACTAGCTATAGATAAAGTTAAACCAAACTCTTGGATAAACTAATATCTCATAAGCCGACCCAAAAAAACTAACTTTCCCATGAGAACTCCCCTCCTTTTATAAGATGAAAATGATAGGGTGAGGAGGTTAGGATGATCCCATGAGATCAGGGATGCGACTCAGATCCAAACCAATCAGAGGCCACCTCACCCTTGAAGCTTCTATTCTAGAAGCGTCGAGAAGGTTCTCTTTTTCTTCGTACGGGTGATCATCGCACCCTTAACACTGAGCAAACTGTAACAATGTTGCAGGCCACTGTGGTGCAACCTATGTCGATCCTAGATCGTTGCACCCTTAACACTGAGCAAGGTGAGATGATCCTTATTTACAAGGATTTTTTACAAAGGAAAAGATAATTTAATCTTTTTGGGAAATTTCATCTTCATTCTTCTTCAGGGATTAAGGCAATTGATCCTTCTAAAGACAAAGGATAGGTATACATCATTAACGGTCATAAGGGTGAAGAAAATAATGTGTAATAATGGATTTGGGATTTGTCTTAATCTTTGGTGGAGAGGGATTAGCTCAATATATTCTATAGCCATGGATATTTGCCACTATGACTTGAACCATTGTGATACATGTGAAACAAGAAACCCATGGAGGAGTTTGAGAACATGTAAGCACCAAACCATTGATACTTAGGACATGTTATCAAAAAATATAGCACCTTTGTGCAAATCCTTTCACAAGGGATAAGAAAAGTGTAACATGGAAGTGTTACCACTGTCACCTTTGTAATAAATCCCCTCATTTTAGTGAAGTATGAAATCCAACACAAGGGAGGCTTCCCTAGTAATCTCAAGGAATCCTATAGCAATATGGGATCAATTCTACGTCCCCCTATATTAGTTACTCAAATATACCACCACTAAATCAAAGTTTTTGAGGTGACTATACGGTGGTTCAATCAAGAAATTTCTAGATTTTTGTGTGAGAAGTATCCAAGACAATTTGTGAATTTAACAAGTTACAATAGGCCAAGAGGGTACCCCAAACACTAAATATAAGAGAAAAATCCATGTTTGTGAAAAACGTGTGTGAAAGATTTTGGGTATGTGTTATATTATTTTCACGACTAGATTTAGTATTTTCTATGTTGCGTCGA
Source organism: Picea glauca (assembly GCA_000966675.3). Taxonomy (NCBI): domain Eukaryota; kingdom Viridiplantae; phylum Streptophyta; class Pinopsida; order Pinales; family Pinaceae; genus Picea; species Picea glauca. The sequence goes on along the minus strand of JZKD02S2045593.1, from coordinate 175,327 downwards.
GTGCAAAGGGGGGTTTGAGGGAAGAACCCTTGAGAAAATATTTTTTCCTCAGGAAATGTGTTACATTTTTGCCTCAATTTCCGTGTCTATTGTTGGGCCATTTTTTGGCACATGGTTTTTGCCAATGGTTTTCTATTTTTGGTTAAGGAATTAGGGTTGTTGACTAATCCAGGTCATTAGGTTAGGATTTTGGATGTCATTGGATCCTATATGTATATTTTATTGTAAACAATGTATCACTATGAATGAATATAGAATATGTTGGTTTTCCCGATTTGGGTTTCCAGGGGAAAAATATCTATGTAATGTGTGTATTTTCCATTGTATCTTTTATGTTCTTTTATTGAAAAAAATTTGGAGTAAAATATTGTACTAGGTTAAAATATACATTTGGTATAAGATCTTTGTTGGCTTCAGGGGGACACCTTTATGGTCAAGGGTTTGGCTCAGGACTGTGATAAACCTTGTTATGGTAGGATATCTATGGTATTGATTTTTCAGGTGAAAAGAAATGGCAAGCAGTTCGAATTTGAAGATTGAGAAGTTTAATGGGAAAAGTTTTGAGTTGTGGAAGATCAAGATGGAATATCTGTTGGTGGAAAAATATTAGTGGATCGTGGTGGATCCAGGTATTGCACCTACAGGAACTTCAATATATGACTGGAAAAAGTTGGATAAGAAGGAAAAGAGCATAATCCGACTGCGTCCCTAAGATTCAGTATTATTGAATGTATCATAGGAAGCTACAACCAAATATTTATGGGATAAGTTGGGGAAGTTGTATAAGTCTAAGTCCCTAGTAAATAAACTATTCCTGAGAAAGAAGTTGTATAACATGAGGATGAGAGATGGATAATCGATGGTAGATCATTTGAACGCCTTCAATACTGTGGTAAGTGAGTTAGTATCTACCGAGATTAAAATTTTGGATGAAGATAAGTGTATCAGTTTATTGTGCTCTTTACCAAACTTGTGGGATAGTCTAGTTGTGGCCATAGGTAGTAATATAATTTCCCTAAGTTTGATGAAGTGGTCTTAGCCTTGTTGTCGGAGGAGATGAGACATAACAACATGTACAGATAGAGAACAGATTCATTATTTGCAAGAGGATGCTCCCAGGAAAGAAATAGATCTAAGTCCTCAAGTGGGACCTAAGTCTCCCGGAAAGTTTGTAAAGGTATGTTGGAGATGTGTAAAAGAATGTAAATACAAGAAGAAGTTTAGATCAAAAGTTGAGAAAAATAAGGGATCTGAAGAATCTCCTTCTACAGAATAAAAGACCTCCAAGGAAGAAAGAAGGGATGTGTACTTGGATTCTTCAAGAACACATGGAGATCATGAGGCATGGTTGGTTGACTTAGGTGAATCCTTTCATATGAATTCCCACAGGGAGTGTTTATGTGAATATGAAATGTATGATGGAGGTAATTTTTTCCTAGGTGATGACTCGACAAATAGAATCATAAGTTGAGGAAAAATCAAGTTGAGGCTCATAGCTTGAACGATTAAAACACTACCTGGTGTTTTTCACATCCTAGGATTGGCCATAAATTTGATTTCTGTAAGAAAAATGGACGATGTAGGGGTAAAAATAATATTTGAAGAGGAAATCTCTAGGATGGTTCAGTTTGGAACTATGTATAAGTTGTAAGGAAGAAATATTAGTGATGGGTGTAATAGTTGCATTTTTCCTGATATTGGAGTTGAAGAAGAAAGAAATCCTATAGTCTCTAGAGGAAAGGTTATGATGTGGCATCAAATACTAGGGCATATCAGAGAGAAGGGTCTTCGACTACTACACGGTAAAGGTATGGTTGAAGGTATGTCTAACTACTCTCTAGATTTTGATTTATGTGAACATTGTGTATATGGGAAGAAAAATTAAGAAAGATTCACCTCTGGTGCAACAAGGGCAGAAGGAATTTTACAGCTAGTTCACAGTGGTGTGTTGGGACCTGTGTTGATTCCATCATTGGGAAAATATGTGTATTATGTTTCATTTATAGATGACTTCCCAAGGAATACTTGGATATATTTCCTCAGAAAGAAATCTAAAGTCTTAGACAGTTTTAAATAATTTAAGGCTCTTGTTGAGAATCAAATAGAGAAAATAATTAAGGTGTTGAGGATAGATAATGGAGGGGAGTTATGCAAGAATGAATTTTAATAATTATGTAAGAAGTGTGGTATATAAAGGAAGAATAATACTTGATATACACCTTAGAAGAATGGAGTTGTAGAAGGATGAACATGATGTTGATGGAAAAAGAAAGGTGCATGCTCAGTGGTGTCGAGTTAAGGAAAACAATTCTGGGTAGAGAAAGTGGGTACTGCATGTTACCTGGTCAACAGATCACCCTCATTAATGTTGGATGACAAGACTCCATAAGAGGTATGGACTGGTAAGAAACCTTCTCTCACACATCTCAAGGTATTTGGTTGTGAGGCCTATGTTCATGTTCCAAAGGAAAACAGGAGTAAGCTAGATAAGAAGGATGAAAAGTGTATCTTTATTAGGTATAAAGATGGTCTCAAAGGTTATAATATTTGGAACCCGTAAACTAAGAAGGTTGTGTATAGTCAAGATGTGGTACTTAGAGAAATAAAGGATGTTGTTAAACATGAAGTCCTACCAAGTATTTTATAAGAACCAAAGAAAATGGAGTTTGATTTAAAGGATGATGAATGAGACTCTACAGAAGAACATGAATTAGAAGAAGAAGATCCTCATACTCCAGTATTGAGGAGATCGGTTTGAGAAAGAAGGCTACCGGAAATGTATACTCCATCTGATTTCCATTCAAATTTTGATTTTTCTATTACTAATGATGATCCTAGAATTGTCAGGCAGGCAGTGGATTCATAGGATGGAAAGCTTTGGAAAAAGGCCATGGATGAATAAATGGAAACCTTGGATAAGAATCAAGCTTGGGATCTAGTGGAGTTGCTGACTGGAAGAAATATCATTAGCAACAAATGGGTATTTAAAAAAAAGCTGAATGCAGAAGGAAAAGTGGCGAAATACAAATCTCGATTAGTAGCAAAGGGTTATTCACAGATTGAGGGAATTGATTTTGGTGATATTTTTTCTCTCGTTGCCAAGTTAAATTCTATAAGATTTATGTTATTCATTGCTGCTGCATTTTATTTTGAAGTAGAACAAATGGATGTGAATACAACATTGCTACATGGGGATCTAGTAGAATAAATCTATATGAAGCAGCCAAAAGGCTTTGTTGTGAAGGGAAAAAAGGAGTTGGTATGCAAGCTGAAAAAGTCCCTATATGGCTTAAAAGAATCACCAAGGATGTGGTATCAAAAATTTGATACTTATATGATGGGACTTGGCTTCACAAGAAGCAAAGAGGATCACTGTGTGTATTTTAAATTAATTGGTGACCATTTTATTTGTTTGGTATTGTATGTGGATGATGTGTTGTTGATAGGAAACAAGAAGGAGATTATCTAGGATGTGAGAACTCAGTTGTCCTCTAAATTTTACATGAAGGATCTCGGTACTTCAAATTTCATTTTAGGCACGAAAATTAAAAGGGATCGGAAAAAGAGGAAACTATGGTTAAATCAGAGAAAATATGTCGAGAAAATATTGCAGAGGTTTAATATGCAGGAATGTAAACTGGTCAAGGTACCTATTCCTGTTGATGTAAATTTATCTACGGATCAGTGTCCCGGGATAGAGGAAGAGGAGGATGACATGTCTCGTGTTCCATATGCAAGTACAATTGGAAAATTTATGTATGCAATGGTCTGTATTAGACTGGACATTGCACGTGCAATGGAACTTTTGAGCAGGTATATGTAAAAACCAGGGAAGGATAATTAGAAAGCAGTAAAAAGGGTTTCTAGGTATTTCTGTGGCACTGCTAGCTATGGATTGTGCTACCAAGGAAAACCATGATTGGACAAAGTGTTAGACATACATGGATTTGTGGATTTATATTGGGCTGGAGATATGGATTGTAAAAGATCTACAAGCAGGTATGTGTTTAACCTATTTGGAGGAGAAATCAGTTGGATGAGAAAACGACAGGTTGTAGTGGCACTTTCAACTACAAAAGTTGAACACATGGCAGCCACGCATGCAAGTAAGGAACTAATATGGTTACAAATATTGTGTTCAGGTATTGGGTTGTTACAACAAGATGTAAGGACAGATTGTGATAGTCATATTGCAATTTTTTTGGCAAAGAACCCAGTTTATCATTCAAAGACAAAGCATATTGATATTCAATATCACTTTGTGAGAGACATGGTTGAATAAAATAAAGTATTGTTGATGAAGGTGGACACTTTGAAGAATGTTGCAGATTCAGTAACAAAATCTATGAGCATTAACAATATCAGGTCAATCTGTTGCAAATTCATTAACAATATCAATTCTCTTGGTGTAGAGGATCTATGGGCATTGTTTCCCTGGATTGTTGACTATGTAACCCTGTAACCCCCTGTATGAAAAGAAAACAACAAGTGGGAGAGTGTCGAGTATGTGTTATATTCTTTGCACGACTAGATTTAGTGTTTTCTACGTTGCATCGAGCGCGTAGGGGGGTTTGAAGGGGGGTCTTTACACCCCCTGAGAAAAAACAAATTCCTTGGGAAACATGTCACATTTTTTCTTCGTTTTTCGTGTCGCCTCAATTTTCATGTTCATTGTTGAGTAGCTTATCAACACATGTTTTTTGCCGGTGGTTTTCTATTTCTGGTTAAGGAATTAGGGTTGTTGACTAATCCAGGTCATTGGGTTAGGGTTTTGGATGCCATTGACTCCTATATCTATATTGTATTGTAAACAATGTATCACTACGAATGTATATAGAATATGCTGGTTTTCCCAGTTTGGGTTTCTAGGGGAAAAATCTTTGTGTAATGTGTGTATTTTCCATTGTATCTTTTTTGTTATTTTATTGAAAATATGTTTGTAGTAAAATATTGTAGAAGGTTAAAAGATTACAATCTCCAAGAATATATCAAGTTAAAACAATACTAATAAATTATCCCTTTAAACAAGTAAACATGCAATAAAATTAGGGATGAAAATGCAAGTTAAACTAGGGTTTTATTAACAATTATTTTTTGAAATACAAAGGGCACATAAAAGACCTAACAATGTAATATATCAAACCCTATTGGGATTAAATTCCAATTAGCAATGAAATAATTGACAACAAGATATATTTTTCAGTATAAAATGTCAATTAAACCCTAGACGTCTAGCCTAATTAGGGATGAAAATTGAAGAATAATTGGTACAAACCCTGGTTGATTTTTTAGCTATGGGAGTATTCCCATGAGATGCCAACGTGTCATACATGTGGGAATATCCATTGGAATCAGATCATCCTTGTCAGTGTTTCATGGAAACCTGCATAGGAGATCTAGCTAAAGCATACACAAACAAATCTTATCAAGAAAAGGAAGAGAGATACACAATGAAGAATGAGAATCAATGCATATTATGATCTTATCAATGAGTGAGTGATATTCACTCATATAGGAAATGACATCCTATAATTAGGAATGCATGCATAATAGTGATGGTCTAAAATTAGAAAGTCTAAAATAGAACTAGTCAGTTAACTCATACTGATCTAGTGTTACTCCCACTGAACTAGTGTGTCAAAAATAGAATGTGAACATCACTATGGAGTAAAAAATGAGTCCCGGTTACTAGGAAATTTTAGGTACTCATGTACAATGAAAATAATGAACATTGAATAAAATTGAGGAAAGAGGGAAAACCACGTGGGAACAAACCCCTCCCTCAAAAGATGATGTATCAAAAGAAGAAAATGGCAGCTGCTAGGCAACTTTGTTTTTCACTGCAAGACGATCCCGCAAGTCTAAAACTTATGCTCATTGAAAGTCTTCATGAAGATGTAGAAATATTTATGGATCTGATGAAGTCCTTTGGCAACCTATCGGGCCTTGTACCTCTTGATCCTATGGACCCATCTGCACCTAAAAATATTCCTTTCTGGTGGGAGTGGAACCAGATTCCAAGTCTGGTTCTGTAGGAGTGAGTCATACTCCTTATGCATAGCTGCTTGCCATAATGGATTTACCACAACCCTATTGTAGTTTTGTGGATCAGTAGATTGATCCATATAACAATGCATGGGCATCGCAAGATCTAAAGCTGAAAATAAATGAGAAGGATCCTCATGCTGAGATTGAGTCATCCTCAAATCCAATGGATTCCCTACAAGGTTGGCTACTTCCTGAAGTGTGATTTGTTCCTTCTTGTGCATCTGTTGAGGCTTCAGTAATGGCTTCTTATCTGGCTATACTATCTGAGTGATCTGATAAACTGAGATCAGATTCATAGAAATCTTTGGAACATGTAAAAAATTCTAAAGATGCCATTGTGGATTTCCACTCTCCCTTCTCATGCTACTTCTACTGGAGTATCATCCCCCATGAAAATAGGAGGTCTTGAGCATGGACTCAAAGAAGAGAAAACTTCAACTTTCTCTTCCATATGATGGGATGCACCAGAATCTATAATCCATGAATCATATGAGGAATTAATTTCAACCAGAGCATGATGATTACCTTTCTTAGGAGAAGGATCTTCTTCCTTCTGCTTCTTGACTCCCTCTGGAATGAAGTTTCCAAGGTTGTTATGCTGAAGTGTTTGTTATCATGCACATGGATTCTTCGTGATTTGGTTTATTAAAGTAAGTGCACTGCTTTCCCTTCTTCTTCTTCTTGGAATCTGAAGAGTCTTTGGAACCTAAAGAATCATTAAAGGGTTTGGAATATCCCTCCTTCCCGTTATGTTTGGATGACCCTTTTCCATCATGCATGGTGAGTGCATGTGATTTGGGATCTTTCATGAGGCCCATCTGAATGAGTTTTGTATTCTCTTGTGTAAGAGACTCAATGAACTGAGCCAACATAGGCATTTTCCAATTCGTTCCAAAAAGACATATGTCAGAATGGAAATTAGAGACATATACAGTGTATTCAGGTCCTAGCTTGGCCAATATTGTTAGACTTGTCAATACCACATTCACCTAAGCTCAAAATCAAATATTTAAATTTAGTAAATAAATCTTGTATATTATCAAAACTTTTAGGGTCTAAGGTATTCAAGTCTACCTCAAACATATGACCTCGCATCTCATCCTTCTTTCCAAAGAGTCCTTCTAGGGTGGTCCAGATCTCGTTTGGAGTATTTCATGTAGAAACTTGAAACCATAAATCAACAGAGATTAACTCAAGAAGTAGTCATGTGGCCTCATCCTTACGGTTCACCCATATCATCTTCTCAATCATTGATGTAGGTTTTGTTTCTGTCGCCATCGTCAAATTATACATTATTTTCTTTATGAGTTGGAATTCTGCCTTGGGATTCCAATCAAAATAATTTTATGGTGTGAGGATTACCACCAAGTTTGACTGTATAATATTTTTCCTATCCATCTCTCCCACTGTTTCTAAGAACCCCTAAAAATTTACTCTCAATCTGTAAGTGAAAAATTAAGAAATCACGACAGAAAAGGGCACTTTAAGTGAAAATTTGTATTAGTGTCAAGAGACGATCTCCGGACTTACTTTCTAAGAAAACGGTGGGGAATATCACCAAACAATTGAAAACCCACTTGCATAATGGGTCGATTTACTTCTAAAGTGATATCTTTCCTCAAAAACTTAATATTTTGGAAGCAATCATTGTAGAAAGGTATGACCATGGATTCGTATCAATTTCAGGAGGCTATCTTCTGGCTTACTTTCTAAGCAAATGGTGAGGAATCGCGTCAAATGGTTGAAAACCCACTTGTATAATGGGTCGATTTACTTCCCACCATAGTCGTTTCCTCAAAAGCTTAATATTTTGGGAGCAATCATTGTAGAAAGGTATGACCACGAATTTGTATCAGTTTCAGGAAGTTATATTCCGGCTTACTTTCTGAGAAAACGGTGAGGAATCTTGCCAAATTGTTGAAAACCCACTTTTAGAATCGGTCAATTTACTTCCCGCGCGAGTCGTTTCTTCAAAACGTTAATATTTTTGGAGAAATCACTGTTGAAAGGTACAATCATGGATTTAGCTCGCCAAAACTTTGATTTTCCTTATTCTTTGGCTTGTCTAGATTGCTCCAAGCAGCATAGCTCTGATACCATGTTAGTGTTTCATGGAAACCTGCATAGGATATCTAGCTAAATCATACACAAACAAATCTTATCAAGAAAATGAAGAGATATACACAATGAAGAATGAGAATCAATGCATATTATGATCTTATCAATGAGTGAGTGATCTTCACTC